>VDFB02000363.1:18672920-18695446 GCA_007258455.2 Sequoia sempervirens
GAATATGTCTATTTATGTTTGGAAACCTCCATGCAAACACCCTAAGCCTTGGAAATCACTATGGAAAATTCCTGGAACAAGTCTTTGGATGTCAATTCATTTGACAACACAAAATCTTTAGTTACGCTAAACATGAAATGAAAACCCCCTTCTAATGGTTGGCACAAACTCAATTTTGATGGTGCTACAAAAGGAAATTCTAGCCTTGCTAGCATCAAGGGCATCATCAGAGATCAAAATGGTAGAATGGTTGTTGGTTTTTCTAGTGGAATTGGGATTTAGACTTATATGATAGTAGAGTCAAGGGAACTTCTGAGTGGAGTCAAAATTGTTGTTTCTATGGGGCTAGAGAATCTACACATTAAGAGGGACTCCAAATCTATGATTGATTCCATCACTAATAAAAGTTTTCAAGATTGGAATGTCAATGATATTTTGATTGATATCCAATTCATGCTCAGTAAATTTGAAAGGATGAAACTAACTCACATCTTTAGATAAGTAAATAATGTTGTTGATTCTTTGGCCAATTTTGGATCTTTCTAGGAATCTTCAAAATTTTGGAGGAATCTTGAGGCCCTCCCCTTGAATGTTTAAGGATTTATCCTTGAGGAGCGAAAAAGCTTAACCATTAATGATGAATGTTGATACCTCCTTTATGGGTTGGACAACCTATCCTTTTACCCTTGATATTGATATGATGTGGAGAATCTATGATGAGATGGATGAGAACCTAAGGGTGATGGGGATGTGGTCTAAGTTGTAATTCCTTCCTAGTTGGAGTCACTATGGGATCAATGTTTTTTTCTTTTCATGTGTACAAGGCTTCTCTTAATATTAATAATATCTTAATTAATTGGAATGTGGGGGTGGCTGATATATTTCTACACCCTTCCAAACTATTGTTTTATCATGGCTTGATAATAATTACTTTTGGTGTCATGATGATTATTTACTCTTCCTTGAAATACTCTATCACTCATTGTGATTAATTCACTATCTTAAGTCCTTTGGAAAAGCCTACTTGTATATGGGAAGATCCCATTGCCTTAATTGGGTAGGATATGAATATTTCTTATGATGGTTTATCTTTCAATAAGCTTTCATTTTTCCTACCCCTTCCATTGTTTGAAAAAAAATCTATCTTTCTCACCTTTGTTACCATTCACTCTTTGTGTATGAATATGGGTGGAGATTGTGTGAAAATTTAACTATGCTCCTACAATTAATTTCATCGTGATGCTCTAGTTTGACACATCTATGTGGAAGGTGGTTTAGCCCCCTAATGGAAAGTTTGAAAGGTCATGATGAGAATATTTTTTCTCAATATTCTAGTAGTTGTGCGAGAGAAGGGTAAATATGGAGGATTTTCATTTGAGGAGAGTGAAGATGTTATATTCAAATCCATGGGGCTTTCCTACACTAGGAAAAAATCAAGAAACACACTAAGATGAATGATATGGATAGTATGCATACTTTCTTCAAGGAGAACGAATAGCCCACTAAAATCAATGTGGGATACGATCAGAGAAAAATTCTCATGCCTTGGGACTAGGTTTTCCTTGTTCTTATGAATACGTCACTTTAGAAGGCTGCTTTAAAGGTTATTATTTTTAACATATTCCACTTATGTACCATTTCCACCATTGGATCCTTATTATCTTCCCATTTTTCTACTTTCATCCCTTGAAATATTTGTCAAGGAACCCTAGATCTTGCTACCAAGAATCCTAAGAAACCCCCCTTACCCCTTCACCAAGGGCTCATCCTTCACCTTTACCATTTTCACTTAGTCCTTTTCCCTTCAAAATTTATATTCACCACTAGGGTTGAGGAGCCTGGGCCCTCTGATCCTCCTCTTTTGAAACCCTCCCCTACTATTTATGTGGGTTCAAAGAGGAAACTCACCCACATTTCCAACCAACCCCCAAAAGATACTAAACCCAAACCTCCTACTAAAAATAAGAAGGTAAGTGTTGGGAAAGCTCAAACCAATGCCACCATTGGGCTATGTGAACTAAAGAAGACCCCTACTAAGAAGGGGGGAAAATGCCTACCAAAACCAAAGCTTAACAAAAAAAGAGAAAAAAGGGCATAACCTTCCACATTAAAGAACCACCCATAGAAAATAATGAGGATGAAACTGGGTCTAAAGATTATGAAGAAGAGACTATGGTAGATGCAAGTATCAACACTTGTGTTGAACCTACCAATGTCAGGAGGTCTAATCATTTGGTTAAACATAAGCCAGAGGTATAGGTTGATGAAATTTATAGTAGCTCGAAATATGGCAATGAATGTGATGATAGTAATCATGATACAATGGAGGAAACAAAGGAGTACATGGAGGGACCCAGTAACTTCCCAGAGATTAGTCGAATGATCCTGGAGGAGTTCACTCAAGCCTTCTCCAATCATCAGGATTTAGAAGAAGAGACTAACAAATCAGATGATGTGAAAGAGGAAGACTTCAATGGCTTGCTAGCTTATGTTTGCACCCTGGAAAGGAAACTCAACAGATTGACTCAATTCACCTTAAAGGTTATTCATCACTAGATTGTCACTCTATTTGTTGTGTTGAAGGAGGAAGTTAAAAATAATCTTTTTGAGTCTGATCCTAGTACTAGTCAAGCCAGTGAGGATGTGTATAAATTCCTCGTGGAGGAATGAGAGAATATTGTTAGGTAATGGTGCGGGTTTCATTTGTTTTTGGGGGGTTTTTTGTTTTTTTGTCTCTATGTTATTTCTATGAACTATCTATCTATTTTCACTGGTTTGGTTTTGTTATTTTGATCTGATGAACTCTTTCCCAAAGGGATTTTTCTGTTAAGGATACTACACCTTGTAAATGTAGCTTATATTACCAAAAACATATGATCCAAGAAAGCAAACACAATCTACTTGTTTGAAGAGTGATTTGATATTGATGGTGGCTTATAATTATAGATATAGGGGAAACGTACGAGTAGCCACCAGGGCTAACTTTGCGCATTCGTGTAGAGTGCAAAATAGGTCCGATTTTTTTTTTTGGCTTCTTCAGAATCGAAAGTTAGGACCTTAAAGCAGGGCCTTGGCTTGGTATTTTAAACCTACCCTCGTGGAAGCCTCCAGCTAAAAAGGTGGTCAGTATGTGGGCTTTACCTTCCGCCCCCCAAGCATCTTCATCATATATTGCCTATACCTATCTTTGGTCATAACCAAAAAAATTTAAAAAATTGTCTATTACCAATTATCATTTCACCTATTTCAAGTTAGCTTGTATGCGGGCCCCATCAAAATATCATGTGGGTCCATTAGGAGGTGGTCCCTTTACCATCAACCTCATCACATTAAAATGTTCTCCACGTGCCCCATATTCCTTCATCAAACCATGCATATGAGTTAACCACGTACCCCTTAAGCCTTCATCTAACCATGCGTATGTGTTAACTTAACCGCAGGTAGCTGGACAGCTGTAAGCCCTAAAGTCTTCATCTCTCGCGGTTTCCTTATAGAAACTTCGTCGCTGCTACCACGAATTATTCTTTCCTGCCACTGACTTTGGCTCTTAAACCACGGCGATGACCTTTGGCTGCAGGTAACATCTCCACCTCTCTTCACTTGCAAGATTGCTTGTTTAACAGTGGAATTTTGTTGGGTTCGATGGTGTTTGAGTGCATTTTGGCGTCTTTAAAAATCATTTTTGTGTATGGCATGAAGGGTTTGACTGTAATCATTTATATTTACATGTGACTACCGACTGGTAGAAAAATGAACCCTCGTGAATTATTTTGTCTATGTCATCAACTTTTTGACTGCTATGCCTTTTTTGGACATTATTCTATGAAGTAATCACATGTAATGTGATTTAAACAGGACATTGACGACATTTTGACTATCATCATGAAATTTATTGGGTATATAATAAGATACTTAATCTTCAAAGATTTTTTCATTTAATCTTATATGGAGTTGCAAGATTGCTTGTTTAACTGTGGAATTTTGTTGGGTTCGATGGTGTTTGAGTGCATTTTGGCGTCTTTAAAAATCATTTCTATGTATGGCATGAAGGGTTTGACTGTAATCATTTATATTTACATGTGACTGTCGACTGGTAGAAAAATGAACCCTCGTGAATTATTTTGTCTACATCATCGACTTGTTGACTGCTATGCCTTTTTTGACATTATTCCATGAAGTAATCACATGTAATGTGATTTAAACAGAACATTGACGAAATTTTGGCTATGTATCATTATGAAATTTATTGGGTATATAATAAGATACTTAATCTTCAAAGATTTTTTCATTTAATCTTATATGGAGCTGCATAAAACATCTCCACCTCTCTTCACCTGCAAGATTGCTTGTTTAACAGTGGAATTTTGTTGGGTTCGACGGTGTTTATGTGCATTTTGGCATTTTTAAAACTCATTTCTTTGTATGCCATTAAGGGTTTGACTATAATCATTTATATTTACATGTGACTTCCGACTAGTAGACAAGTGAACCATCATGAATTATTATATGAAATTTAAACATTTAATCAAAACCCACCTCTGCAAAAAACGTCTCCACCTCTCTTCACCTACAAGATTGCTTTTTCAACAGTGGTTTTTCTGGGCATCGTCAATGTTTGAGGGCTATGATTTATGTTGACCTTATTCTAAAATCCCATCTGGAAGCTCTCGACTTTCCTCAGACTACTCGGTTGTCCCTTCTCCAAACCGTTTTACTGTTTTACAGAGAGAAAAAGTCAATTTGTTTCACTTAGACTCAATAGACAAAGAATTTTCCCCAAAATTAAAGGAATATTCATTTGTATGTGGCACAAGCAGAGCCTTATAGTATTTCTCATTTATAATTCTGGATATTAAAAATGATTATTCTCATAGTTCAAGCAAAAATTTGGAACACACTATTCCCTTCAAAACCCTAGTGTGGGTAATCCAAACCGGCCAACTCCCATCATGATGCATGAGATTTCCACTGAAACAGGGGTATGTCATGCCCATAGCTTCGATAAGTTAGAATAGAGCATTAGTTAGTAGTTCAAGAATTTTGAAACGTGTCTCCACTAAAAACAAGAGCAGTCACATTTAATAGTTATGGTATTGTTTTAAATAGAAGTGAAAAGCGTTTTAGTTTTATTTCAAGGAAGAAGGTATATTGTTGTATGGTATTTTGCTGATAAATCTATCACAATTATATGAACAAAACAGTTGATGTTTTCCACACTGTCGATAAGTTGATTGATGAATGTTAAGCATCTAAAGGGATTGCTTATTCCAATTCAAAGTTCTTATATTTCCCAGGTTTCTCACTTGAATTGAGGCAGAGCAGAACTCCATCATTATCGTTAGTTCCCATTCTCTCTCTCAGCATAAGGAGAGATTTCCATAAAATTGAATTCAAGGGATCTGTAGCATGCAGCTGAGTATACAATTCTAAGTACAATGAGAAAATAACTCTTATCTTCCTTGAGACCTTACACACATATTCAAATGAATCTCATATACTTAATGACCAAACTGTATACGGCCTATTGTAGATTCAATGAATCTCATATACTTAATGACTAAACTGTATGTATCAGTTTGAAATAGTCATCTCATCTAGACAACCTACTGCTATCAACTAAAAGAAGGTGGCCTATTATAAGTGGCTCTTTCCACCAGAACATGATCTACGGTACATGCCCATTAGAAATGTTATGGACATAACCTATCCCACATACCGCATTCTAATCACATCCACAGTTCTTATTGGATAAAAAGATAGTAAACATAATCTCTTACCAGTAGCTCTGAGTGAGCCCAATATCTACCTGCCTTTTTCCTATGTACAATCTCCACACCACTAATGAAAGAGAATATATACAATTTATATACGTGGACAATTCACTTTTCTAGAAGACAATCATCATTGTAGCAAAGCACCATACATATCCTGTCTTTTCCCAAGCAACTTTAGTCTCTGGCCAATATCCAAAGCTAATAGGTTCTTCTAACTTTCATTATTGTTGTTGGTAAATACAGGATTTTGTTTTAGCTTATATCCAAGTATGTTAACCTGTTTTGAGTCTTCACATTGACAATAACTTGTTATACAATCATCCATGATTCTATTTTGGTGATATTTTATAAGCATAATGAGCAAAAACATCCTTATGGCATACATGATGTATAATCTTATATGGATAATAAAGGTGAAAATGACATGGACCTTAACATATGTAATCTGATGGGTGGTATATATCTATATAAGACTGTACATATGTAATCTGATATATATATATACCAAATTATATATTTATATATATATATATATATGTATAATCTTATATGGATAATAATGGTGAAAATGAGGAAGAAAATCGTGGGAGATGAAGACTTTAGGGCTTAAAGCTTCCTAGCAACCCGCGGTTAAGTTAACACGTACGCATGGTTTGATGAAGGCTTAAGGGGTACGTGGTTAACTCATATGGATGGTTTGATGAAGGAATATGGGGCACGTGGAGAACATTTTAATGTGATGAGGTTGATGGTAAAGGGACCACCTCCTAACAGACCCACGTGATATTTTGATGGGGCCCACATACAAACATAACTTGAAATAGGTGAAATGATAATTGGTAGTAGGAAATTTTTCATTCAACACACCATTGTTTGGCAGGAAAATACAAATGTGAAAGTCAATCACCACAATTCAATGCATTCAATATACACATTCTAATGATTTTATAAGAGGCAATTTCTAGTGTCATTTTCACTACGAATTTGCATATGCTTTCACAACATATCCTCTACAAAACTCAAGCATAGATGGTCACTGCAAAATGAAATGACAGATTGTTTCCCACAAAAAAATCAAATTTGAAACTCACCCACCACAATTCAATGCATTCAATTTACCCATTCGAATGATTTTTTAAGAGGGAATTCCCATGGTCATTTTCATTACACATTCCCCCCTGCTTTCACTGAATATCCTCTGCAAACTTCAGAGCTTACTAAGGCAACTTCTGCACATTCCTCTTAAAAGGAAGCTTATTCATGTTGGTACACTCAGAATAAGTAAATTCATGTTTTTATTTATCAGTATACTGGATTTACATTTATGTTGTCTGTTTCATTGTTCAATATACTCTTTTATATTTATGAACTTAGTGTCTACATTATTTACAGCGATACATTATTTTCCACTTATTTTACGAGTTTCAATAATTAGATTACATATTTGTATATACATATACATATACATGTACATGTATATGTATATACAAATATATATACACATGTATATGCATATGTATGTATGAATGTATATGTATACATGTATATGTATATACATAGACATGTATATTTATATAGATATACATATATTTATTGAAAGTCGTGGCACGAAGTATATGCACAATACACACTGTCAAATAAATTCGTGCAACGGTTGTCACTAAATATATGTATATTTATATAGATGTACATGTATATGCATATAGATATACATGTATACACATACATATATATGTATATATATGTCCATTCTATTGCACTCTGCCATATATGGTGCCATCATATGTAATACACACTATTATTTTCAGCTTCATACCAAGGATCAAAACATTGTGGATTTTAATGCTCCAATCAAAACTCTTATTGTTGTGCATGCAATATTGTAAGGATGATTTGATGTGGGAATGTTACAAGTACCGAGTACTACCCCCATTTATACAATTATTTTGCAGGAAAGCGGGAGTGTCGAGAGGTGAATCAAGCATGTGGATTATCAACATACCAACAAAGTGGTGTTTGTTAACATAACAAACTCTATAGGGAAATTTTTCTCTGAATGCTTCTTGATATGTTTACATTTTCTGGTATACACATGTTCATAAATAAATACTTTTCTTATTAGATGCTTATTTCATTCGAGGAATATATTTATTGGCATTGGTCTCTTAATGGTAGGAATGCGAGGACTTATCTGCAATCAATAGAAGGCATTCAGCGTTAATGACAAGTAAAGTCTATGACTTTACTTTGGCAATGACCTAGTAATACTGAAAAATGTGTCTTTTTATATATATGGCTGAAATTTAGATGAAATGAGCAATAGTATACAGTAATTATGAGATTAGTTAGTATTAGATTAATTATATGTCTGCATGTATATACATATATATATATATAATGATAGGTATATATGTACATACATATATATGGTTATGCATATATGTATGTACATATATAGCTATATATATATGTGTGTGTGTCTATGTATATATATATATATAATTAATCTGATAATTAACATGTAGTTCCATTAATGTTTGATACTGATAATTGATAAGAGTATATCATTGTCTTCATATGCCTTCATCAAACCATGCGTATGGGTTTACGTAACAAAGTTTTGTGATTATTTTTTATTGACAAAGACTGAAACATAGTGTAATTAGTGAGAACATAGAAAATAGAAGGCTGAAACCATCATCAAACATAGAAGGCATACAAATTTGAGGTTCCAATAACAAACAACAGCAACATTAGGACATTTTATAATCATAACATAGTTATATTTTGAATCAAACTACAATAATTGATTAGGTGGTGCGAGAGAAAAACATGGCTCAAACATACTTGAAACATAATTACATCAGCATTATCACATCTTATAATCATATCACAGTTATAACTTTAAGCAGATAAACAGATCTAATTTGCAAACCAGATCACCGAAATATACTTCTACATCGATCAAAAAACAAAATTGAATATGTACATAATCAACTATCCATATTTCTAGGAAAAGGTGGCAGCGTGATATATTCGCCAATAGCTGAGTCAGGTCCACTTGTAGGAGGTGATATTTGGTTAATACCTCCTTGAAGGCATGTTGCTATTTGAGCAAGTAATGCCTGGCTTGCATCAGCAGTCAATCCCATTTGTTGTGAGCCACTTCCAACCTGCATATTGTTGATGGCTGTAAAGGCTAGTGTCAAAATGCTCATCATATCAAGCAGGATAGGATGATGGGTGGGTATAGGATCCCCCACTGTTGACTTACGTTTTCTCTTCTCTGCTTGTTTTGCTTTCTTTTTTGCTTCCTTTTGTAGATGTTCAGCCTTGGCCTACTCTTGTCGAATGGCTTTCTCTTGCATTCTTATAATTTTCTGCTCATCTTCTATTGCTTTCCTTTCTTTCTTCTCAGCCCTTGCTGCTTCCTTTATAATTGCTTCTGCTTCACGGTCTGCCTTTCTCTGCAGCATCTGCTCCTTCTTATGTTGTTGCAACTCCTCTTGCCTTTTCTTCTCTACCTCTTGTTGGATGAACAATTCGATGAAGGTGTCAAATGTTAGTACTTGGGACCCCCTACTAAGGCGAAGCACTCCCAAACGACCTCTTCATGATGTTCCTTGCACCCTTTGCACTGGAAGTTTCAAGAATTTTTTGATTGGTCTTATTGTTTGCAATCCATCATGTGGGGTGCATGGCACAAACTCAGCTTCTTCCTCACTAATAGCATTGTCATCTTCACTTTGACCATCACTATGCTCTTGCCAATTCCTTGCATTAGTGAAGTAATGTATTACTTCAGCTGGATCAACGTGTGGTGGGGAAGGCATAAAGAGGCTGACTTCTTCCTTAGTTGGATTTATTTGCACTCCAAGGTTTGTGGCTGCTTCATGCATCCATTCTGGTTGCCTAACTTGAGTTGGAAAACTCAGGCCTGTTGATGTAGTGGTTGTATCTTCAGTGGAGGGTGCAATAGCTGATTGAACTTTTGGTTGGAAATCTGCTAAAACTTGTTGGATTTCTAGTTGAATGTGTGTTGTAGCTTCATCACCCCCATTGCATTCTACTGCAACACCACTTGCCACTTCCCTTGCATCATATTCCCTCACAAAACCATCTATTACATCCTCATTGTAACCAAGAAGACGCAAGCATGTCTCTGCTGCCATAACATCGTCTTTAGTTTCCATTGTGACTAGTTCATCTTCTGTTGTAGGAGTTGCAACATCATCTTCAACAACATAGCCCTCACTTGGGCCCATGTCTTTGTCAAGGGCTGACCGATTAAGAGGCCATATTCCTATTCTATGGAACCCACTAACAATGTTTCTTGGTTTGAAGGCTTTTCTGAAAGCTTGGCTTGCAATACTTGCCAACTCTTCACATCCAATATCAATATGTGGGTTTACAGCTTGCCAAATGGTTCTTTCCTCTCTGAAATATGCCGCCTTGAATGGAGAAAAAATGCTGACATCTAATGGCTGCAGCTTGTGACTGGTATGAGCAGGCAGCGTTAGCAGGTCTATTCTTATTTTTTTTTATTGTTTAATGGTCTTCAAAGACACGTGGTTGCCATGACCGTCAAAAATGAGAAGGGCCCTGTTTGTCGGTGAAACCCCACCGGGGATATTAGCTGCAAAATGGTCTAACCATTTGACAAATAGTTCCTTTGTCATCCACGCATGTTCTTGGACTGCCATCAATGCCCCTACCTCGCAATTAAAGATATAGTTCTGCATGTGCCTCTTTGATTTAAACAAGTAGAACCTGATAATGCTTATCCCAGTTGCACTTACACAAGCCAGCACTGTGATCCACTCTCTACTTTTTGAAACCAAATGTGGTACACATTTTGTACCCAATTTGGCAATAACTCTCATGCCACAATTCCTACCAGCCTGAATACCAATCTCATCATAGTTCCATATTCGACTTGCTCCACAGTGGTTAAGTTTGATCAAGTTGTCAAGGTTGTCATAGAATGCTTGCACGACAAAAGAACAAACCATAATCACTCTGTCACTGTCCACTCCTTCAACTATTATGATTATCAAATATGGGTGCCTTCTTTGAAATCTTGCCCACCATGACCTCCCGAGGACTCCATTTGTGAAAGGATTGGGTTGACTTGCAGTTATTTGGGAAACTGTGGCTTGTAGTTGATTTACTTGTAGTCTGTGGCCCAATCTTGCCATGTCCTTGCACCATTGGACAGCTTCAGTCTCCTCCTCTTTAGTTAAAATTGTACATGGACCCCTCCTCTTTGTGGTGGTTTGTCCTAACAGCCATGCCCTCAAACTGCTAGGTGGCATACCCCACTTGATTACTGCTGCCCTGATTGACATGTTGTGTTCTTCAACACTCTTAACTGCTCCTTCTATATCAACATATGTCCACTGCCTAATGGGTACAGGGGAGGGAAGTTGCATAGCAAGTTGAACATTTGGCTGAATAGGAGGTTCGACTTCTATTGTGTTTGTGGCTTCATCTGCAGAGTCAAGAACATCTTCTAGGTTGGGATTTGCATGAACTTCCTCATTAGGTTGTGTTTCAACGAAGTGCAACCCATGAGTTACTCTAATTGCACATTTTCCTCTTCCTACAACCCTTGTAGTCCTTCTAGCAAGTGCCATAATTTTCCAGTTAACCTGCACAGACAGTAAAAATTGAATAACTTGTTAGTGCAACAAAGAATAACATGAGATTAGTTCATAGAATAATGTCAACAGAAATCATAGCGCTCAAACATTAACGACACCCAAAAAAATAGTGTGTTAAAAAAGCAATCTTGCAGGTGAAGAGAGGTGGAGACTTAGTATATGAGAATTCCCTCTTCAAAAATCATTCGAATGGGTAAATTGAATTGTGGTGGGTGAGTTTCAAATTTGAATTTTTTGTGGGAAACAATCTGTCATTTCAAATGACACTGGAAATTGCCTCTTATAAAATCATTACAATATGTATATTGAATGCATTGAATTGTTGTGATTAACTTTCACATTTGTATTTTCCTACCAAACAATGGTGTGTTGAATGAAAAAATGCTTATTCCAATTATCATTTCACCTATTTCAAGTTACGTTTGTATGCAGGAATTCCCCATCAAAATATCACGTGGGTCCGTTAGGAGGTGGTCCCTTTACCATCAAGCTCATCACATTAAAATGTTCTCCACATGCCCCATATTCCTTCATCAAACCATGCATATGAGTTAACCACGTACCCCTTAAGCCTTCATGAAACCACGCATATGTGTTAACTTAACCGCGGGTTGCTGGGCAGCTTTAAGCCCTAAAGTCTTCATCTCCCGTGGTTTCCTTCCTCATTTACACCATTATTATCCATATAAGATCATACATATATATATATGTATATATATACATATATATATACATATGTATATATATACATATATATATACATATGTATATATATACACATATGTATATATAGATATACATATGTATATATATACATATATATATATATCAGATTACATATGTACAATCTTATATAGATATATACCACCCATAAGATTACATATGTTAAGGTCCATGTCATTTGGATCAAGATTTCCATGATCCAAAATGTTGATGAAGAAAAATTGCACAGAGTTTTATCCAAAAATCTTGATTAGTAATGCTCATGGACTTTGGAAACAAAATGTTATTAAGAGGCGAAGACATTTTCTACAGCTCCATATAGGATTAAATGAAAAAATCTTTGAAGATTAAGTATCTTATTATATACCCAATAAATTTCATGATGATAATTGGTGAAAATTCTGTCAATGTTCTGTTTAAATCACATTACATTTGATTACTTCATAGAATAATGTCAAAAAAAGGCATAGCAGTCAAAAATTCGATGGCATAGACAGAATAAGATAGAATAATCCACGACAGAATAAGACAGTCAAACCCTTCATGCCATACACAGAACTGATTTTCAAAGATGGCAAAATGCAATCAAATACCATCGAACCCAACAAAAATCCACTATTGAACAAACAATCTTGCAGGTGAGAGAGGTGGATCAAATTTGTACTGGTCAAATGTAAACTCTACATGGCTTGATATGAGGAAACAGTACATGGCATGACTATATATATATACATATGTATGTATGTATGTCTACAGTTTGATAAGAATATCATAGAATAAGACAGAATAATTCACAAGGGATCATTATTCTACTAGTTGGCAGTCACATGTAAATAGAAATGATTACAGTCAAAACCTTCATGCCATACACATAAATGATTTTTAAAGATGCCAAAATGCAATCAAACACCAAATTCTTACTAGATTTTTATATATATATCTATACAATCTGCTATGATGAAACCCTACACATTCATATCAGATTATATATATATATGTAATCTGCTATGATGATACCGTACACATTCTTATCAGATTATGTATATATATATATATATATACAATCTAGTTTGATGAAACCCTACACATTCTTATCAGATTATATATATATATATATATTTATAAATAGATACAATCTGCTATGATGAAACCCTAGCCATTATTAAAGACAGATTTAGAATATAACTGTCATATGATTAAAAAATGGTTAATGCTAATGCTATTATATTTGATGTATGGTATAATGCTGCTATTATAATCTTTGATTTATGATGAATGCAGGTGAAAAAAATGTAACTACAATATGATTAAATAATGGGTAATTCAAAGTTGAACAGCTGACTGAAAGCAAAATTATTGGTATGCTTGAAAATAATGTAAACACTAAGTACATAAATATAAATATAATGCAACTACGATATGATTAAATAATGCTAAGTTGAATAGCTGAGTGAAAGCAACAATATTTGTATGCCTGAAATTAATGTAAACATTGAGTACATAAATATAAAAGATTATATTGAACAATGAAACATACAACATGAATGTAAACATTAAGCCTATTAATAATGTAAAAACTGAATATACTGAATAAATAAAATATTATGCCTGATAAATATAAAAGAGTATTGAATAATGAAACGAACAACAAAAATGTAGAATAGTATGGCTGAAAAAAATGTAACCAGTGAGTACTTAAATAGAAAAGATTAACCATGATTCTAGATTAACCATGAATATTGAAACAAACAACATAAATGTAAAACAAAGAGGCTGAAAATAATGTAAACACTGAGTACATAAATATAAAAGAGAATATTGAATAATGAAACAGACAACATAAATGTAAATCCAGTATATCGATAAATAAAAACATGAATTTACTTATTCTAGGTGTACTGACCTGAATAAGCTCCCTTTTAAGAGGAATGTGCAGAAGTTGCCTTAGTAAGCTTTGAAGTCTGTAGAGGATATTCAGTGAAAGCAGGGGAGAATTCATAATGAAAATGACCGTGGAAATTCCCTCTTAAAACTTCATTCGAATTGGTAAATTGAATGCATTGAATTATGATGGGAGAGTTTAAAATTTGAATTTTTTGTGGGAAACAATCTGTCATTTCATTTTGCAGTGGCCATCTATGCCTAAGTTTTGTCGTGGCCTTTAGGAAATCAATTTTATATTTGGTTTAATTGTAAAAATAGGTGGCTCTATTAAAGTCATTCAGATATATGAATTATACTATGTTTTTTGGTATATTAGGGAGCCTTACACCATTAACTGTTTATGCAGGTACCAGAAGTTGATGGAGTTAATGCATGAAGATGTCAAGGGATGTGTGGGTGATTGTGAAACTGATAGCTTATAAAGTTGTTCAATGATTTGTATTATGTAAGAATGTGGACCATTAAATGTTTATAATGTTTTAAATTATGTGACATTGTGCACCATTAAATGTTTATGTATACATGTAAATACAATGCACTAGAAGCTTTATGCCACTTGCATGGAGTGGTTATTGTAAACATCAGTGTACCTTTTTTAATTCATAACTGACTTTATTTTGTGCAAGTTGACTTCTGTTGAAAACATAATTGTACCAATATATGTTGAAATTTGTTTTTTTTTGTTGGTTGGTTACATACTAAGTAATGAACATATACTTGTGTAATGTCTAATTTTTTATTGGCATAACTACAATATTTTAATGACTAAAATGTAAACGGTTATTGGTGGGATAGTTGAACGAGGAGTAAACGACAATTAGATCATGAACGACAATCGGGGATTTTCCCCTATATTATAACAAAAATTCATTAAAAAAGAGCCATATGACAATTAAAATTTAAGGCCGAGGATCAACATTCCTAAATGGATGAATGATAATGTTTCCGCCCAAATTCAATTATTTTCTGATCAGGCGGATCATTTTGTCCCTGTCCCCACATCCTCATTTTAGAAAACAAACAAAAACTCTAATGCATATAACCCAAATAAAACCATACAATTTCCCTTGACAAACCACATCACAACTTAATCTAGAAAATTTATAACTAAATGAAAAGAGAACGAGACATAATTTAAAAGGTAAACACAGAAGAATATTCATAATAAACCACAATTCAATCAAGAAATTTTAAAGATGCTCAATATAGAAAAGCATTCTTGACAATAAAATAGTAAATTTTCATTCCAAAAGTCATAGCTACTAAAGAAGGCTTTACAAGTACAAATATGATCAAATCCTACCTGGAAACACACCAAACACTCTAACAGTTTTAATTTCAACACACATACCTATAGAAAACCAAATGATAGGAATTATCCATAGTTTCAACTTCTTGCTTAAAAGAGACCTAGTGTCTAATAACAAACTTTAACACAAACCCTAAAGACTTCCATCTCTCAAAATCGAACAAATTTGGGCAGACTTCATTTGGCTCTCTTCTTGCAACAATGCAAGATGCTTAATTACAACTTCTGTTTCAATGATTTTTTGCTGCCACCACCTCTCAAGTATTTCCGCTTCCGATTTACTAAGTTGTGGCAACCTGCTTTCTATGCTTAAAAAGCGAGAATCATGCATTGTGCTCTTGTCCCTTGCCATTTTCATGGAGTCTTGATGTGACTGATTATCCCTGTTCATCTCATTTTTGTACTCCTCTATCATATCCTTGTTCTCTTTGGAAATCTGTTGTTTCTCTTCACTTACGATTTTTCTGAGAGCATCATTCACCATATCCATGGCATAATCCTTCACATGGTTAAATAGTAAATGACTATCAACTGCTCAGATTCAAATGAAACATTCTTACCAGTAATGTCTAATTTTAACAAGAGGAAAAACAAAGAGTTTTTAACATGATAATAAACAAAATCTGTTATTTTAAGAAACTGTTACCTCGGTTGCAACAGGTGACAGGTCTGTATTAACTTCATCCGTCTTGTTCTCATCGCTACTCTTCTCTTCGCTTTCATCGTGAGCTGCATTCTCCATCATCTCCCTTTGATTGGAGGCACATTTTTTTCTATATCTCTGGAAGTTGCACCTTTTGTTTTTTGAGGCACATTTTTCTTCTCTGGAAGGTGCATCTTTTGTTTTTGGCTATGTATCAGGCACAACCTTCTATTTCTTGCTTTTCTCACTTTCAATTTTTTTTCCGTCCTTTCCTTTCACTGCCTTCTCTTCTCTCTGACATTTTTTTGATGTAGAGTTAGTATTGTTAGATGGTTCATTGATTTTCTCTTTTCCTGATGAATTAGATGGCGGCGACATTTGCCGATAGATGATAGGAGGGATGAACATGGCCACTCCATCTATAAGTGTTAACTTGGAAAAATCCATGCTGTAAGGAGAAAAAAAGAGAAATGATCAATAGAAAAATAATTTTCTTAATCATACTCGCTGAAAAGAAGCGGAAAAAATAAAAGAGCGATTTAGTAATTGCCTCGAAACGTAGTTAAACCTTGTTCAGCCAAAAGAAAGGTCCAAATAGTGGAGGAGGATCACTTGTCTCCAGAATGAAATTTCTCCAATGGAAAGTGATGCAGCGAAAATGGAAATGGGCAGCAGGCTTCACTGTGAAGATTAAAAAGGAGTTCGGTACAAAAATTTAAAAGAAGTGCTGGTGCAACTTTATTGCATAATCAATTTCATTACTCAATATCTGACAATGAAAGTTATATTTGGGAAAAAATATCTATATTTTGGAATGGTAAGTTGATATGTTAGTACCATTCTAATGGCAAATGGTAGGCTGTATCTTAAATGAGCTTTCAATACCAATACTAATTTGATCATGCGAGTACTTTTCCCATTGCCTAATATTTACCTCCTCTTTTCCCAATGTCCAACTAAGAAAATCTACATCAACCAATTCTGTATTTTTTGCTTCTTCCGTTTTTATTATTATTTATGGAAGGCAAGAAAGGTTTTAAAAAGATATAAAAATCAATTTAAGCAAACGAAAACAATTAAGGTCAGATAGTCTTTAAGGTAAGATAGTTAATAATATCTGTGCATTTCAAGGAAATATTTAAGGTTGGTCTTGACCAAAAGAATAAATAAATTTGAAAATAATTGAAGGAAAAAATGATATGCGATCAGCCTTGTCTAGATGTTTAAGAGAAATTTAAGGTTAATTTTTTGAAATGTCGTCTTTTTATGAAAGGAACCTAGTAATGTAATTTTTAGCTTCTAAAATATTGGTTTTGTATGAAATGAAGGTTTTGAAACAAATTGAAAGTGAATTAAGATTTTGTAAGTGTGTTTATGTCTAAAACATTCAAGGATGATAGTTTTAGTTTTCAAAATATTGATCTTTATTCAAGATAAGGTTGTTGTCCATAATTTGCCAGTGAACAATTAGATAATGACATCAATTAGCAGTTCAATAATATAGTTGTTTAGAAAAGTATTATGATTGGAGTCAAGAGGTATAATAACATCAACAAGCATTTCAATGTTATAGTTGTTTAGAAAAGTGTTCTAATTGAAGTATAATGAGTCAAAGGTATTAGTAAGAAATTGAATCTTATAGCATGTTAAAAAATGTGATCTTACCCTTAAGTTAAAAGGATGTAAAGTAAATGGAAAATATAACTTTTTATCTTTTGGTATAGCACTTTTAACATTAGAGGCCCAAGTATTGTCTGAAAAACAAGTTGATTTTAGAAAAAATTAAAAAAGAAAAAAGAATAAATAGATTTAAACATGGGAGCCCTAGTCAACATAACCAACCATACAAGTTTTTAAGATCATAAAAATAATTATCAATTTGACATATCATCTATAATATGTGATTTATAATAGGGTGGTATTTGAATGTAACCTCTTTGTTCAAGCAAGATAAGTGTTGCTATATAATAGCATTACTAAAATTTGCAGGGCCTTTAGTTTGAGAAAAATATGACATTAACCTTATTGAGAAAATATGAGCATGTGATACATGAATTTTTTTTTTTAGTGATAGTGATACAGAGTGTTACTCTAATATTAAACCTTATATTAACAAAGGTGGGTGGTTGTTAATATTGGAGTCTTACACGAGTGTTGCCCTAATATTAGTTTTTAATATAACAAACTTTTAATTGTCTTACAAAATTTGGCAATAATTTTATGAAGAAAATTATGAGTATACAAAAGGAGGTATGTGATAAGGAAGGTGATTGGTTATTGATATTGAAGTCTTACATAATGTATCATTTTTATTTAATTTTATAAAATTTAATGAGTTGCAAATATAACCAACCTAAATGTCAAGTTAATAGAGGATCATTTGTTTCAAGGATAGAGATCAATATTTTTATTTTGTTATTGTGTACAATAACTTTTCAATCCATTATCAACTTTCTAGTGTTAGACATTCTTAATTAAGGTTTTCATTAAGTTTATTATAGATAAAAACTTAAGAATGTTAAGAATGAACTACCTTTAGAGGTTGCAAGTCATAATTTTAATTGCAAACCATGATTTTGATATTTAGATGTAAGTTTTAAAAACAAAATTGCATAGATATTAACAAGATTGAGTTTTTATACTATTTCAATTATTTAATGTGAAAATTGTTTTTGGATTTTAATTTTATCAACATTCAACATCAAACCAAACTTCTTGTCATTTTATTAATAGTACTTAATTGTGTTTTCTAAGAACTTTGAAAGTTACTAAGAAAAAAAGACAATAGTGTGAAAGATCTATATAGTTGTGAAGAATGGGGCTTTTATCTTTGGGGTTATTCAACTAATATTTGAATTAATCATTGCATATTTAAAATGGATATGGACAACTAGAATGTTGCAAATGAAGTTATCTTAAATATGTGGTTACATATTTATGGCACCTAGTAAGACCTTATGATTAAAATTTGACCAAATCTTGGATTTTAAACATTCATATTTATATATAATTTTTGATGAGGGTGACCAAGGACATTACCCAACCCTAACTTATTCATGTCACCTATCCAAGGATGGGTGCTTAAGCATTTCAATTTTCCTATAAATTCAACTATATTATAATATTGTCTTATTAGTAAGTGATTTTATTGACCCTAGTAGGTTATCTTAACATGAAGTGAGATTTAAACCTTGGCCACTCACTTTTGAAAGCATCCTATTACCATTACATCACAACACAATAAACCAAATTTTTTTAATATTATAAATTCATGATGATAATAGTTTATTTATAATTTAAACCATATTCATATTGTTAACAAATATCTATATTGATATTTTTTATCGGTAAGAGGGGATGGAAAAGGCTATCTAGCCCCAAAAATGGCATGGTAAGGGGGCTGGCATCCATGATATAAACGCATGGTAGAACTGGGAACTATCAGCCAGGTTTTGATTTTAATGCCCATTCGTAGCCTGCTGCTAGGGGAAACCAAGTGGGCCCAGTTCATCCCCCATCATCAAGTATTAATGGGGAAATTTAATCGTCAACTAGGGTAAACGTACCAGTAGCCGTTAGGGCTAACTTCACGCTTTCATGTAGAGTGCAAAATAGGCCTGATTTCAATTTTTTTTTGTGGGCTTCTTCGTAATCAAGTTAGGACCTTAAAAAGAAAATTTTAGCTTCTGGGTATTTCAAACACGTCTTGTGGAAGTCGTAAAGCGAAAGGTGGTCAAAAAGGGGTTTTTTTTACCTCCGTCCCCTACATCTTCACTATTTCGCCTATACCCATTCATTACAAATCCAAAAAAAATTTAAAAAATTTCCTAAATTACTAATTATCATTTCACCTATTTCAAGTCACGTTTGTATGGGGGCCCCATCAAAATATCACGTGGGTCCGTTAGGAGGTGTTCCCTTTACCATCAACCTCATCACATTAAAATGTTCTCCACGTGCCCCATATTCCTTCATCAAACCATGCATATGAGTTCACCACATACCCCTTAAGCCTTCATCAAACCACGCGTACGTGTTAACTTAACCGTGGGTTGCTGGGTAGCTTTAAGACCTAAAATCTTCATCTCCCGCGGTTTCCTTCCAGAATGTTCCTTGCCGCGACCACGGTTCGTCTCTCCCGCCACTGACTTTGGCTCAGTGACCACAACGACGACCTTCGGCTGCAAGTAACGTCTCCACCTCTCTTCACCTGCAAGATTGCTTGTTTAACAGTGGATTTTTTTTGGGTTCTATGGTGTTTGAGTGCATTTTGGCGTCTTTTAAAATCATTTATGTGTATGGCATGAATGGTTTGAATGTAATCATTTTTATTTACATGTGACTGCTGACTGGTAGAAAAATGAACCCTCGTAAATTATTCTATCTATGTCATCGACTTTTTGATTGCTCTGCCTTTTTTTGACATTATTCTATGAAGTAATCACATGTAATGTGATTTAAACAGGACATTGACAAAAGTTTGACCAAGTATCATCATGAAATTTACTGGGTATATAATAAGATACTTAATCTTCAAGGATTTTTTCATTTTATCTTATATGGAGCTGCATAAAACGTCTTCACCTCTCTTCACCTGCAAGATTGCTTGTTTAACAGTGGAATTTTGTTGGGTTCGACGGTGTTTGAGTGCATTTTGGTGTTTTTAAAACTCATTTCTCTGTATGACAATAATGGTTTGACTGTAATCATTTCTATTTACATGTGACTAGCGAATGGTAGACAAGTGAGCCCTCGTGAATTATTATATGAAATTTAAAAATTTAATCAAAACCTAGGTGAGTGCTACCAATTAATTTATATGGAGCTACAGAAAACGTCTCCACCTCTCTTCACTTGCAAGATTGCTTTTTCAACAGTGGTTTTTCTAGATGTCGTCAATGTTTGAGCACTATGATTTCTATTAACATTATTCTAAAATCCCCTCTCGCCAGTCTGGAAGCTCTCGACCTTCCTCAGACTGCTCGGTTGTCCCTTCTCCAAACCGTTTACCTTCCCAAACTTTGCATAGGTCTCCATGTCAATGTCTCCTTTTGACCCTTTCATTAATTGCATTGTTTTTCCCATCCTTCCTCGATCCCACTGTATAAGTGATAATGATGATAAATCATTACGCCTCATGGCTTGAGGTTTTGATTTAAGGCCTGCTAATACCATTCCATAAAATCATGAGTCACAAGCCCCATCATCCACAATATGAACCACTTCAAATGATGATTCTCCTTTGGTAGCACTCACTTGGGTTTTGATTAAATCTGGTCTAATTTGGTTGATTGGTACACATCATATTACTTGTTTCTCACTTACACAGTTACACTGGAACATCAGAACAATCCACTTTATCCAAATATTTGTTTCTAATTTCATTTTGGATGGACCGGCAATGACTCAGAGATCTAAACAGAACAGTCCATAGTTTCCCAGAAATTTGTATCTTAAATTATTGGTAAATATTTGAGAGAAAATAAAATAAAATTTTGGACCAAACTCATGCTGCCACTTGGCAATAGTTTAATAGGTTAAGCAGTGCAGTAAGCTTTCAGATTTAGCCTTAAACAATGCTAATTAATGTAATCTAGGTATACCTCCTTTGAGTAATCCACCAAATGAGAGGAGGGAAATAAACAATGTTAACATACCATTGTTTTCTAATGAAGTGGAGCATGTTAAAATTTAAAAAGATCTTTTTCTTCATCAAGTGAACCATATAATTTTCATTGAAACTGCTTTAGTTTTTCTAGACCACTACATTGTTATCTAATAAAGAAGCTTCCATAAAAACAAATCTCTTCGTTACATAGACGAAACTAGTAATGCAGACTGTGAGGACTCTATAACAAATGAATTTTCTCATAAATTTCCACAAGTATAAATCCAAAATTCTAATGGTTGCATGTTGAATTCTAAAACTTGGGTAATTTTTTAATTTGGTTTTATTGTGAAAAGTGTAGTAAACTATTATATGTTACTTTTCAATAGTTTCACATAATATATATTTTATGGTCAAAATGCTTCCCTACTGCCACTATAGTTACACCTCTTGGCATAATTACTCAAACAAGGGCACCCTCAAAATTTATTCACATGAAACCAAATTTACATGGAGAAACAATTAAACAACTATATCAGGAAAAAGTACCTCATTTCATCTCACTAGACTAAGCAAATGGACCGACCAGATGAAATTAAGCAAACAATGTCCAAGTTGAAATGGCTACCACTATGTATACAATAGAGTACTTAACCCTTTAACTCTTCCCAAAAATCTTTAACCAACTCACTAGTCATCTAATCCACCAAATGGTTTAATTTATGCATATAATTGTAGTCATAACCATGTATATGAAATCTAAATCATATAATAAAAAAAAATTGGAGAATTGAATTCTAAAATATGTATAACTTGATGGGTGGTATATATCTATATAAGACTATACATATGTAATCTGATA
>VDFB02000363.1:18695546-18721442 GCA_007258455.2 Sequoia sempervirens
AAACAACATTCAAATTTGAGTTTAGGCGGTTTGGCGCTGAAAAATTACAACTTGAAGTTCAAATTTCAAAAGAACATTTGCAATTGTATCTTCTAGAAAGTGCGCCAACTTCCCGGGGCCATAACTTTTGATCCGGGGCTCTGATTCGCAAACCGTTTGAACCGTTAGAAAGGTCTCGAAGTCAAGAATGCGTTCAAAATTGGCTATGCCAATTTCAGGCCGGGCCGCTCCGAACTTAAGTGCCTCAAATCTAACCTCCTAAGATTTTCTTTTCGTGTAAATATGGGAAACTAAACTCAGATATCTTTCAACCTAGGGAACGTAAAAATAAAAACCGTAAATTGAGAATTTCATTATAACGAAAAGGGTATCCAAAAATGTAAAAACATCTAAAAACCGAGAAACTTGAAATTTAACTATTTTTGGGTGATGCAAGATTGCCCTTACACCACTGGATGCTCCTGCATCATTATGACAGGTAAAAAGGTTGATTCCAAGAAGGTTGTGTACAAATCCTTAACATATATGGATGAAGGTATAAAGGCAACGATGACACCTGACATTCTGGTATTTAAGCACACTAAGCAAAAACTGGAATTCACATTAATAATGCAAGATGTCATGAGGTTTTTAGCCCATTGGTTGTAATTTTCCCCAATAATTATTAATCACCGGTTCTCATGTTTAGATCAACCATTTCCGGATCTGCCCTTTTTAACCAGATCGATTTTTTATGCTTTCAATCAAGTTCTATTTGTGTGGGATATGAAACTTGTTTTTCATAATCTATTAATAAAATTAGTTGCATAATATTCTTTTGTATTTTTGTCTATTTTTAGGCTTTCATTTATGTTTAATCTATTTATTCATTTGTAATCAATACACAAACTCATTGTTTATATCTATGGAAGACAATTTTCTCAAAAGCTGTTCAATACACAAACTATTAATGTTAATTTTATAGTTAATTATTTTGATAAATAGATTCGTTTGATATGAAATTGAAAGGTTTTATTAAGTTCAATGTATTGCATATAATTTATGGTGCATTTACACTATTTACACTTCCAAGGAATATTAGTTTGCTCAGGATGATAAGGGGGACATGAACAATACTACATAAGGTAATTTTCAACTGATTCAGAATAACTCGGAAAATCATGATAAAGGTAAAGGATGGTTGCTTGGTGTGATACTCAAGGATTTCCTATATTTCAATTATTTTATCATTGGAAAAGGGTTGTTGAGCTCACTGGTACTTCATGACAGGGTATTTCTTTTTTGCATTGGTATTTATTTTTCTAACCCTGTCAATGGGTTTTCCTAATTCCTTGAGGAGTAGTCATATGATGTTTTTATTTCTGTTCCCCATTCTCAGAATAAGTAGTTAGTTGCAAAAATATTAGTTTGGTTCAAATATCCTTTGTCAATCCTAAATCTCAGGCAACCTGCAAACACCTCCAAAGAAGCTCTAGATAGGTGGCCCTATTCTTTGGAGAAAATTACTTATATCAAGGCTTGCTGAAACTTCCCAATACAAACTACTTTCCTTACAATCTGGGTTTCAGTTCAAATTCTACTGGTAGTAACATTATTAGTATTGATTCAAGAAAAATAAACTTGTGTAGCAGTAATGAAAGGGTGCCCAAATATGCAAGGGTGATAATTTTTCAAGACTAGTGTTATTCAAGCAAATTTCCTATGGTATTTGTCCCAAACTACAACTATTCTCATCGAACCTTAGGAGTGGAAATTGAATCTGTATTCACATCAAAGACTACTAATACATGGAATGTCTTCCAAGCTCTTGGAAATGTTGTATTTTCTTATTCTTTTCCAATTATTTTTATTAAAATACAATACAAAGTATCCACGGTATGTGTTAGATACACAGCACTTGACATGGGGCTCACGATAGAAAATACTTTCATGCGGATTCAACATTGAAAATATTATTTATTGTTTTGATTGTGCAATACTAGATTCATGGAGGATAATCCATTTTCTGCTTGTTGTAGGACAGTGGAATCGAGCTCTTACACCGGAGAGATCCATCCTATTATTAAAATCAGAAACAAAGTCCTTATGGATGACTAGGTTGCAAGATAAAGAAGGCATGGTTTTGTAGGGACTATTGTTAATACTTAATGTGCTTGCATTATTTTAAACATTGGAATGCCTACATAAAAACGAAATATTTAAGCACAATTCCAAGAATCTTCCTTAGAAGATGATGATACGCTTTTGAAAAGAGACTCCATGAATTTGGGAAATGACTGACAACGGGAATTTCTTATCAAAATCACCAGTTCTGTACTACTGGATTGACCACTAAAGGAATCTCTAAAGATTTTTGTTGAAAATATGGGGATCTCTGGTTTAAAGGTGATAAACACTGGTAACGATGGAAATGATATTGCCAACTATAATATGGAGAATTGCATAGAAAAATTAGCTTACTATGATTAGATGATGGGTGTTATTGTTAGGGATCTTTCTAGATATAATCCTCTTCGTTAAAAGTGCAATAGAAAATGTATTAGAAAGAAGTGCACTTCAATAATTTGTATGTGGAACCATAATTGAAATGGATGATGCATCTAGGAAGCTTCACCAAATGAATTATGGGCTTTGTGTTGTTTAGTCTTTGTATATAAAGAAGACTTTGAAGAGTTTAATGATTATGATGGACAAAATCATCCTGGACTTATATGAAATTGTTGGACCCAGATAATTATTCTCAAAGAACAATTTAGTTTTTGTTGGTATTATTGGATGGAGAGATTCTTCTCATGAAGAAGTTCATGAAGCAACAAAATATTGAAGAGAAGCTCATAATGGTGATTACTGGTGAATAACAATTTTACAACAAAAGTCATATGTTGGGGATTTGGATTTTTTCATGAAGGAGATGAGGAAATGAAGGCATTACATAGCCTAATGGATTAGGCACTGATCCTTACCAAAGAAACTGAAAAATGGACTTTCAAGTCCAAAGTTATGACTCCCAGAAGCCCCTACATCATTTTGTGACAATTCAATTTTTTTCTCTAAGTGTCAATTTGTCCAAGAAAATCTAATTTGAAACCATTTGATTGATGTGGCATGACAATAAGGTAAAAAAACTATGAACAATTATTTTTATATTTAACATTATAATGGTGTCACTTCTTACATAGATAGTATATACATTAGAAATTCAACCATGGTGTGCAATGGGTATGTTAAAATGTGTGGAAGGTCAATTAGGAAAAAAAATTGGTCTATTTTTTGCACATAATTATAGTATGTGAGTTCTATTGGTAGGTTATTTAGCAAATGATATCATTTCTGCAAAAAAGGTCTCAATGGAGAAGTGATAGCTTCAAATCAAGTATGTCTCCACTTACAAGGATCCAAACATGACTAAAACAAAAACTTATGAATGAGGAAGATAATCAGGCTTCATCACCAAGAGAGTCATGTTATGTTTACAATAGGGAGAGAAACAAATAAATAGGGATAGAAAGAAGGAGAGATAGAGAGGGGGATAAGGGGATAGAGATAGAGAGGAAGATAGATATAGAGATGGAGATGAATATGCGGATGGATATGCAAGAGGAGATGGGTATGGAGAGGAGAGATAAAGAGAGAGAGGAGAGAGGGATACATAGAGATGGAGGAGATACACATATAGACATGGAGAGAGAGGGAGAGGTAGAATGATAATGATAGAGATATGAAGTGATAAATAGAGAGAAGTAGATAGATGGAGAGATAAAGGGGTAGAGAGAGATGGAGAGATAACAAGATAAACATAGAGGGAGAGTTGAAAGATGAAATATGGATAGATAGAGATATATATGGATGAATAGAGAGAGGGATACATGTCTAGTGATAAAGGAGGAGAAAGGAAGATAGAGGTAGAGATGAAGATAGGGTGAGAGAGGAAGAAGAAGACAAATAAATAGAGAGATGGTGAGATTAAGTGATATAGAGATAGATATATAAGGAGAGATAGAGTGATGGGGAGAGGGAGAGAGATAGAGAGATAGAAAAATAGAGAGAAATAGAGGTATATAAATAGAGACAAAGAGAGGGAGAGATAAATAGGGGAAGGTAGAGAGAGGGGGAGATAAATAGGGGAATGGAGAGAGGGAGAGATAGAGATTTATGGGAAGAGAAAGACAGATAGATATATATGGGAAGAGAAAGAGAGATAGATATATATGGGAAGAGAAAGAGAGACATAGAGATATATGAGAAGAGAAAGGGGGGGGAGATAAAGAGAGAGAGAGAGGTAGAGATAAGGAGATAGTTAGGGGATAGTGAGGGAGGGAGAGAGAAAAATAGAGAGAGGAGAGAGAAGTAGAGATATATAGGAAGAGGAAGTGATAGGGAGAGAGAGAGAGGAAGAGATATGGATAAAAAGAGGGAGATATGAGAAGATAGAGATAGAGGGGGCAAGAGGAATAGACATGGATAAAAAGAGGGATTTATGAGAAGATAGAGATAGAGTGGGAAAGAAAAAGAGATAAAAGAGATAATAGAGACAAGTTATAGAGAGAGGGATAAAGATATAAAAAGGGGAGACATAGGCAGGGAGAAACAGGTCCAGAGTGTGTGTGATATATATATAGCGAGGGGGAAACATGGAGAGTGTGTGTGTGACTGAGAGATAGATATGGAGATAGATAGAGAGGAAGGGAGAGAGAGAGAGGGAGGGAGGGAGAGAAATAGAGATGGGATAGATAAGTAGACATATAGAAAGAGGGAGTGATAGAGAGAGAGGATCATGAAGAGATATAGATAGAAGAGGGAGAGAGAGATATCATATACTAGAAAAATTGGGGGAAGACAAAGAGAGATGCACAAATACGTAAGGAGATAGAGATAGGGAGAGAGATAGAGAAGAAGATAGAGATGGAAATGGAAATGGAGATGGAGATAGGGATTAATATATAGAGAGGAAGAAAGGGAGATATGGAAATAGAGAAGAAGAGGGAGAGAAATAAATTGAGATAGAAAGAGGGGGAGACACACAGAGAGAGAGAGAGAGATGGATAGAAAATAGAGATATGAAGTGATATATAGAGAGAGCTTGATAGAGGGAGATAAAGATGGAGAGAGGGAGAGAGGAGGAGACAAACGGGGATAGAAAAAGAGAGTAAGGGAGAGTTTGATAGGGAGATGGAAAGAGAGAGGTAAAGAAACATAAAGATGTAGAAGGAGACAAAGATATAAAGAGCTATCTCTTTTCTCTCTCTCTCTCTGTATATATATATCCCTATCTCCAACTCTCTCCCCATATATATCTCTTTGTATAAGAGTGAATTTGCACCTTCTTTGCCATTCTTCACTTTAGAAAACCAAATTTGAAGGCTAAATTCCACACAAGTGCATTGCCTTCGTTCCACTTAGCACCCATTTTGAGTGTTGGTGCCATGGTGATCCCACAATACTAGTTTGCAATTTTTGGCCAAATTGGACACTGAACTGATTTTTCCTAACTAAATTTTCACTTTCAGGCACCTATAGTAGCTAAACCATGAGGAATTTGAAGATGATGCAAACTAGTGATTTGTGATATTTTATCTGTAAATTCTAAATATATTTTTTCAAAATTTTTGAAATCAGATTGCACTTCTTTTTCCATCTCCTTTGAAAACTATTTTTTTTAGTAAACACCATTTTTAAGGAGTGATGCTCATTGTATACAACATAACTTTTTTTCTATAAAGGATAAAATTCTAATTTTTTCAAACTTAGATTTGTAACTATGATATCTAGTGTTTTCATTTGGTTTCATAGTATTTTATTGAATATTTTTTTCTTAATCAAGTTTCGAAGTCAAACCAATTACAACTCAGACATAGGCAAACTGTATACAGCATAACCTTTTGTATGTATCAAAATTCATTTTTTTTGGGTGGATCAAGGACTTCAATATCTAGTGCACTAATATTTTTTAAATTTTGTTTTGATAATCTACTATTTTTCCACATGTGTAGAATAGAGAGCTTGATTTTTGGTGAAAAACCTACATTCACAAGAAATAAAAAATAAATATAATAATTAAATTAAATTTATTTAAAATTATACTTTTTGGGAAGCTTATAATAAGGACTACTTACAATTTTTTTTTAAATGAATTCATTTGATCCCCCAAAGGGTAAATCAAAAGTGATTTTTTATCAACATTTTGATATGTGTAAAGGAGACTCCATTATAGGTATGGTTTAAAACTAGTGGGGTTCTATCCAAGGGGGTTTGATCTAAGGTGGTTCAATCAAACCCTCTTAAATTGGAATCCTTTAAATGGAACTTTTCAAGGCTTAAATCATTATATTTTCTAAAAATATGTGATTTCAGCAAAAATTAGGATCTCCTGGAAATTGTAAACCAGTATTGTGGGATCACACGAGTCCAAAGGAATAACTTCCCGCATGGTGTGAAGATGTCTGCACGACATGCTTACATCCCTGGAAGATTCATACAGTTGGATCCTACAAAGGCATTACACTTCCCATTGGGGGTCAACTTGTAACACCCTCTTTAGCCTACCGACCTAAATATGGTCATTTTCTTCACTCTCTCCTTCAAATTCACTCCTACATGCATTTCATCCTCTAAGCATTCAATCCATCTTCTACACAAGCTTTATCATCTTCTACACATCTTTTTTCATTCAATCCAACATTCTCAAGCACTTCAAGCAACACTTTGCACTCCATAGCAACAACTAGATCACTCCATCAACTCAATAGAGAAAGTGTGTAACAACACCATTGCAACAGAGGCTTGAGTCCTATCATTCTCTCCTTCATTAGCTTGTGATCTCTTTGTGGAGGTGGTAAGCTTTCTACTCTCCTCTATTATTTGGTTGAGTGAGCACATTTACTATTTTGTAGTGTTTTAGTGTTCTTCATTTTTTTTCCCTTTATCATATTAT
Organism: Sequoia sempervirens; assembly: GCA_007258455.2. Taxonomy (NCBI): domain Eukaryota; kingdom Viridiplantae; phylum Streptophyta; class Pinopsida; order Cupressales; family Cupressaceae; genus Sequoia; species Sequoia sempervirens. The sequence continues at coordinate 18,702,478 of VDFB02000363.1, forward strand.
TTCTCCATCATCGCAAACTTGGCTATCTGTGGAGGTGGAAACACCAAAATAGGGGTCTGAATGAGGTAGGCCCCTAAACAGCCCCAACCAAATTTCCCTCCTTCTTGTGTGTAGGTGGACGTATCACTTGGAGCTAGTTGGCGAATGAATTCCTTTTTTGAGATTATTCTTGCCACCCTAACTCTTGTCTATTTACTTTATCACATTCAAGCATATCTTGTCTACTTCATAGTATTATTTTGGCCCTTTAATAGTGATTAGCTAGGTTTTTATTCTATTCTCCCATGTTTAGCCTTATCTCTTTAGTCCTCTAGTCATACGAATGCCAGTGCACTTGAGAGACGCTAGTGCACCACGCTGTCATCTTGGGACCACACTTTCATCCCCTAGCAAAGAGCTTTTTTAGATGCAAAGTCGAACCTAAAAATTGGCTCACCTAGCCCCATTTCTAGTTTTAGGTCTACAGAGTGATTGAAGGACCTCATAGTCCTCATCATCCTTATCCTATATTTCCTAACACCCCTTTAAGTTGAGGTAAGTTAGGGCAGCCTTCTGCTCTTGGCTCTCCGTGACTTGGGGCCTTGCACGTGGTTGGTCGCCCTCTCTTAAATTTTTAGTGAACCCAACGTGAACCATCTTGGTTCCATTTTGTGATACTCAAAGACCCTTTCCTCATATCCTAGGAGAGTTGTAGGTGTGAATGTTGTGGGGTTCTTTTCCCCGCAACCCAACCTGCAACCCCTAGTAGGCATAGTTGGAAGGTTCCAAAAGTGTTGCATGATGAAACCTTAGTTGGGTCACTATCTTGTCCTGTCACATTTTGGGGGCTCTACGGAAATATTGTCTAGTGTGTGTAATGGCTTCATTCTTGCATCAACCTGTCCCCTTTGTGTAGCTTTTGAATAGTGATAATGGTTAACCTTCACTTCACATGAACTACTGATGGGTTTTAATAGGCAACCCTCTCCTCTCTACATTCCCCTGTGAATCAATGGTTGGTGTTCTCGTTGATCCAACATCTCAAGTAAACATTATAAATGAGGAGATTATGTTTATCAACTTCTTACATAAAGATGGGTATGATGCACCCATGAGCACCATCTGCACACACGATGGACTTTCTATACCTCCTCTACGTAGTATTGTCCTATCAATTTTGGTTGGACCCAAATCCGTGAAGCTTATGTTTGACATAATCCCTGGATCTGAACTCTTTAGGGTAAAGTTGTGTATTCCTTGGTTAGTTTCTATGAATATCATACCCTTGTTCATCCATAAATGAAATTTATCCATGAGGGTTTCATGCATGTAATTCATGACACCGATTATAAATTGTTTGTTGCTTGTGGTAGCTACTCCTTGGATGTCCAACAACTATTGGTCCTCTTCTGCCTATGAGGGACCTTCTATACTACACCTATTAGAATTATAAGAGAGGCTGCTTGACATCGAGAGTAAGATACCCTCCATCTCCCTATGTTGTTTCGCATAGGGCTTGTGTAAAAGCTCACAACAATGCCACCAAGGTACAAAGAAAGGAAGAAGAGAAGCAATCTCATAATCCCCCTTCTTCCTCCACTGGTCAGACTGACGCTTCTCGCTTTGCTATGGTGCCAGATGATTCTATTTTTATCCTATGAGAAAATCCTATGGTGCCTGCTTGGCGAAAGCCTAAGCATCCTACATTTGAGTTTCCTATTATGCCCACAGAGCCTAGGCCCATTCGGTATAGCGGGAAGAAAGCCTCCCATGGAGAGTCCTCTATGTCTCAGCCTTTGCGGCCTCGTACTGATCCTACTCCCAAAGTAGCAAGCCGAAAGAGGCCCATTGTTGAGCCACTTGAGATGACTCCCCCTGACGCTCCTCAACCTGTTCCTCCACTGAAAAATGGCTATAGTGGACACTCCCATGGTTGAGTAGGAGCCCTCTATTCCTTTGCAGCCTCTGGCCTCTAGTTCAAAGAGCCATAGAAATTTCCTTGCATGTAAGTGCAAGCTCTGGAAAAAGGCTCTCCTAGTTGAGCATGCTACCTTATAGAGGAAGGAAGAGGAGATGACCGCCCCTACTTCAAGGCCTCCTGCAATGTCCTCTCTCCTCCCCTCTGCTTCCCTTCAGTCTAGTTTTGCTTCGCTTTTGGCTTTCGATGTGAGTATGAATGCACCTAACCCTAAAAAGGTGTAGGTGTTCATCACTCCTTCAGTGGAGCTTCCTTTATTGATGTTCATTCTAGATGTCCCGCCTTTCCCAAAACCCATAGATATGATGAACACTTTGGTGGTGTCTACTATGGTTTTCTCCTCCTCTTCCTCTACACCTCATGCCTCGTCTGTGGGGAGCTTGCATCCCCTGACAAAGAAAAATGTGTAGGGTAGTTCCTCTAACAATGAGGAATGAAAGAGGAGCCCACCTTCTCCATAAGGTGGTCCCATGCTGACTTGCTTTGTCCTGGTGATAGAACAAATCCTGACTTCCCCTGAGTTTTTCATTTCTCTCTAATCATTCGGTGAGCCTAATGGTGAATCTCGAGCATGGCCTACCCCATCCATTAAAGTTAAACATGAAACTCCTATAAGGCACATGTTTTACTCTATGGATGAAGTTTTGGCCTTGCTAGCAATCTTTACAAATTCATTGACCTTAGCTCCACAAGAGCTCGATGGAGAGGACCTAGAAGGGTCCTCTTCCTTAGACCTTATTATGGGAGGGTCTGAAGCTCCACCCCTTAACATTCCTCCACTCCAAGCTTGTCCTCCTTCCTCCTACAATGATCTAGAGTGGGAAGCGGATGACCTCTTGGTCAATCAATGTTAGGGGAGGCCCTCTTTTTTATCTTTAGATTAGGTGTGTGTGTGTGTGTGTGTGTGTGTGTGTGTTTTGATGTGTTTCCCCTATGATCATGTTATGTGTACCTAGATGACTCTTGTCACCCCTATTAGTTCTTAGATATAGGCATGGTTTTTGTGTCGTAAACCTTCTTCTATTTGTATCATCATTCTTCCATGTTTGTGATTGATTTTCGATAAATTGGGGATGATGCAAAGAGTTGGGGGCATTTAGGCTCCCCTTCCATGTTGACCTATTTTTTTATTTTATACATTTTCTTTTCGTGCATTCTTCACATGGTAAGGATCAAATTCTCAACTTGAAACCCTAATGAAGCATGTTTCCTTCATCATGAGCTCGTAATTAAAGAACTTGAAAACCTTCCTTCAAAGTGGGAATAACTTTGATCTTCCCCTCGCATGGGGGCATATTCTTCCTTTCGAATTCCTTGATGAAGTGAACATATTTCAAAAGGATTCCTTGATCAATTTGAGAAAGAAAAGATCTACTTTCAAACAATGCATCCCTTGAGTGGACCCCTTCTTCATGCTCTAGGTTCCCAAGGAACCCTTTTGAAATTTTTCCAACTTGTTGATAGTTTGTGTGATTGTTCACTTTCTTGGTTATGTGGCCACTTTTTGACATGTTCTATTTGTGGGTAAACATGTCACTTTATAGGTGCCCCTATGAAGCCTCTTTTGAATCTATGAAGTTTGCTTTCTTAGGTTTCCTCCATGTGATAGATCTTGGGGGATACCTCCCTATAGGTCTGTGGGCCTGTAGGGTGCTTCCTTTGAGCTTCCTCCATGTGAGAGATCTTGGGGATCGCTACCCTACAAATTTGCGGGTCTGTACTTGGAGGATACCTACCGTACAGGTCTGTGGGTCTGTAAGGTGGTTTCTGGGCTTCTTCCATGTGAGAGATTTTGGGGGACACCTCCTTGTAGGCCTGCAAATCTGTAAGGTGCTTTTCTGGGTTTCCTTCATGCGAGAGATCTTGGAGGACACCTTCCTTGCAGGTCTATAGGTCTGTGAGGTGCTTGCCTCTTGAGGCTTCCTTCATGTGAGAGATCTTGGGGTTGAATCCTTATAGTTCTATAGGCCTGTAAGACTCTTTCATTCATCAGCTTCATAGTTATGTGGGCTATGAAGTCCTTTCCTCGTCATGCACTCTCAAGTTCGCCAAATTGCACTCTACTTCCTCGACAGTTCAGATATACTTTTCTAACCCTACTACTTCTTTGATCTACTTTATCAAAGCACTCATAAATATTCGTGCTCACTAAAGTGGGGGAAAATCGTATGAGAGTGAATTTGCACCCCTTATGCAAATTCCCCTTTTTCCCTTCTTCACTTTAGAAAACCAAATTTGAAGGATAAATTCCACACAAGTGGACTGCCTTCGTTCCACTTGGTGCTCGTTTTGAGTGTTGGAAGAAGAAAAATTGTTGGGGATGCCCACACCGTGCGCAGATGTCCATGTGGCACACTTACGTCCCTGGAAGATTCCTACGGTTGGAGCCTATAGAGGCGTTACACTTCCCATTGGGGGTCAACTTGTAACTCCCTCTTTGACCAACCGACCTGAATATGGCCATTTTCTTCACTCTCTCCTTCAAATTCACTCCTTCTACATGCATTTCATCCTTTAAGCATTCAATCCATCTTCTACACAAGCTTTAGCATCTTCTACACATCCTTTTGCATTCAATCTAGCATTCTCAAGCACTTCAAGCAGCACTTTGCACTCCATAGTAGCAACTACATCACTCCATCAACTCAGTAGAGCAAGTGTGGAACAACACCATTGCAGCATAGGCTTGAGTCCTCTCATTCTTTCCTCCATTAGCTTGTGAGCTCTTGGTGGAGGTGGTAAGATTTCTACTCCTCTCCTCTATTATTTGGTTGAGTAAGCACATTTATTGTTTTGTAGTGTTTTAGTGTTCTTCATTTGATTTCCCTTCTTTATCATATTATTTCTCCATCATTGCAAACTTAGTTTTCTGTGGAGGTTGAAACACCAAAACGAGGGTCTTCCTAACACAGGCCCCTAAACAACCCCAACAAAATTTCCCTCTTTCTTGTGTGTAGGTGGACGTATCACTTGGAGCTAGTTGGCGAAAAAATTCCTTTTGTGAGATTATTCTTGCCACCCTAACTCTTGTCTATTTACTTTATCAGATTCAAGCATATCTTGTCTACTTCATAACATGTTTTTGGCCCTTTAATAGTGATTAGCTAGGTTGTTAGTCTATTTTCCCACATTTAGCCTTGTCTCTTTAGTCCTCTAGTCGTATGGATGCCAATGCACTTAAGAGACGCCAGTGTGTTGCATTGTCGTCCTAGGACTATGCTTTCATCCCCTAGTAGAGAGCTTTTTGAGACATAGAGTTGAACCCAAAAACTAGCTCACCGAGCCCCATTTCTAGTTTTTGGTTTGTAGAGTGATCGAAGGACCTCATAGTCCTCATCATCCTCGTCTCATATTTCCTAACACCCCTTTATAGCCACTGTTTTGGTCAGAATGGATTCAATTTCTCTGTTGGTCACCTCAACTTGGCCATTGGTCTGAGGGTGATAATTAGACTTCCTGAGCCTTATTTTGTACTCATTAACCATTGTTGTAACAAGGGTTGAAGTGAATTGAGCTCCTTGATCAATCTCTATCTCTCTTGGAACTCTATACCTTATGAAAATCTCCTCATAAATAAATTGTGCAACCTTATTGTCTCTTGCATGCTTCATGGCCTTAACTTCCACCCACAAGTTAGTTACATAATCAGTGCATACCAAGATGTAAGACTTACCATTTTACGGAGGGTCAATGGGTCCTACAAAATCCAATCCTCACTTGTCAAAGGGAGTGATTACTACTTGAGGATAAAGTGCCATGTCATTAGATTTGGTTGGTCGGCCCATCCTTTGGCATCTATCATATTTCCTTATATATCTTCCTACATCCTTGTAGAGTGTGGGCCAATAGTATCCTGTGTTCAAAATCTTCATTGTTGTCCTCTTGGCTGCAAAATTCCCTCCACAAGGTTCATTGTGGCATGCATACAAAATTTCATATGTCTCATCTTCCCTCACACATCTTCTCATGACATGATCTGGTCTAGTATAGAATAAACATCCAAAAATCCATGAAAAATGAAAATATTTTCAATGAGCACTCTTCTCTCTTTTGGAGAGAAGCGAGGAGGAACTCTCCATGTCACTAGATAATTAGCTATGTCAGCATGCCAAGGTGTTTGCACACTGATGGAGAATAGATTCTCATCAAGGAAAGAATCATCTATGGCTTGATTGTACTTTGATGTAGTCAACCTTAAAAGAAAGTTTGCAACAACATTGGCCTTCCCTAGTTTATCCATAATGGTTATGTCAAAATCTTGCATCAACAATAACCATCTTGATAATCTACCTGAGATTGGGGGCTTATTCATGAGATATCCAATGGCTGCATGATCGGTGTGCACAAAGATTTGGTAGCCCATTATGTAATGCTTGAATTTTTTTAGGGCATAGATTACTGCCAACATTTTTTTTTGTCACTATTAGTTGAATTCAACTCCTTGTAATTTTTTGCTGACAAAATAAATGGAATTTTCAATGACTCCTTTCCATCCTAAGACTGCTCCTATGGCATAATCTAATGCATTTGTATGGATGTGGAAAGGAAGCTCCCAATTAGGACCTTTAAGTATAGGAGCATGAGTCAAAGTTGCCTTCAAATCAGAAAATGCTTTGTCATATTCTTTTGTCCATTGAAATTCAGCATCTTTGGTGAGAAGAGTATACAATTGTGTTGCTATTTTACTAAAATCCTTGATGAAATTCCTATAATATCCTGCATGGCCAAGGAAACTCCTAACATCCTTTTCTTTTGAGAGTGTGGGAATATTTTTTTATCACCTCAATCTTTGCAGGATTTATTTGAATTCCTTTGTGAGAGATGTAGTGGCCAAGTACTACACCTTCTTGAATCATCATGAAGCACTTTTCACTATTTAAAGACATATTTTTGTCTTCACATCTCTGTAGGACTCTCTTGAGATTTTCCAATGCATGATTGAAATCAGCACCCTAGGTGGTAAAGTCATCTATGTAAATTTCCATGCAATCAAGAGAGATATCTGAAAATACGTTGATGATTGCCCTCTAGAAAGTTGTAGGTGCATTGCATAAGCCAAATGGGAGTACTGAGTAGGAATAGGTCCCCCATGGATAGGTAAAGGTGGTCTTCTCTTGGTCCTTAGGTGCAATTTGGATCTAGTTGTAGCCGTTGAATCCATCTAGAAAATAAAAGTACTACTTTCTTACAAGTGAGTCCAAAACTTGATCTATGAAAGGTAAGGGAAAATGGTCCTTTTTGGTTGAAGCATTGATTTCCCTATAATCAACACAAACTCACCATTTCCCTCCTTTTACAAGTTCTCTTAGTGTAGGGTTAATTCTTCTTTGTGATTGCCTCACTGGGGTGCAATCATCTCTTATGTAAATTCTATGAGTGCAAAGCTTAGGGTCCAATCCCTTCATATCATGATAGTCCCACACAAATGCATGCTGGTGGGTCCTCAATAATTTTTCTAATAACAATTGTTGTTCTTCACTCAATTTGTTGTTAACATCTAGATATTTTCCTTCTGACACCTACACTTGTGTAGTTAACTCTATCATGGTGGATTCATTAATGCACGGTACCTTGAGTTCATATGGAAGAAATGTATGGGACATACATGTTGTTGTAGGAAGTCTAGCTTTAGGAAGAGTGGTTTCAGGAAGAATGTCTGCAGGAAGAATGGTTTCAAGAAGATTAGACACAAGTGTCTTAACTAGGGTAGTAGAATAAGAAGACGATTCTTCTTCCACTTCACAATGATTTTGAATGATGTTAGCCAATACTTCATCTTCATCTTGAAGTTGCATAAAAGAACTTCTTCCTAACATCATAAGATGTGCCACATAATTAACTTCCTCGGCCTCTTCACCAACATGTGGCCATATGGAATTGTCATCATCATGGGATGGCTAAGCAGGAGGATAAAGAACAAACTTTTTAGTGCTCTTCCCATTAGAAATGGTCATGTCACCTAATTGACATCCAATATATGCATCTACAGTTTCTAACCATGGACTTCCAAGAATAATGGGATACCTGCCTAGTGTAGATTTAGGAGAAAGAATCATGAAGTTTGTTGGGTACTCCTAGGAGTCTAGAATTACCACAAGATCCTCTACTATACCATTAGGCTTAACAGTAGAACTATCAACAAGCTATAGGACAGTAGGATTAGATCTCACACTTGCAACATTTAGTTGTTGTAGGATGTCCTTATTCATTATATTTATTGTTGCCCCTAAATCAATCAAAGAATTCTTTATTTGAATCTCATTTATAATAATTTCTACCATAGGATTACCTGGGTCATTGTACTTGGGTATAGTCACTTTCCAACGCATGATGTCAGCCAGCTATCCCACCACATGAACTGTAGTTGGGTCTTTCTTTTTCCTGCCTGGCTTCTTGAGGCATGCTTCCTTGATTGCCTTGCCATAGATTGGGACATCCTTTATGGCCTGAAATAGAGGTATTTGGACACATATATGCTTTAGATGATCCAATATTTCAAATTTTTTTCCCTCCTTTTCTTCCTTTTTCTTGGTAACTTCCAATCTGTGAGGAAATGGTGGTTCTTGTTCAGTCTGCTTGACTTGGACTAGTTCAGGATTTTTAGGTGCACTTAGCTGAATGGGATCATTTAGAGGTTCCTCTTCCTCTTTCATAGGAAACTCAGTGAAAATGGGCTTGGAAGGGGCTGGTAAATTAGTTCTTGAACACAAGTGGATGTCACTTACACTCACAACATATGTAGGGAATTTTTTTGAATTAGCAGAGTATACAGGTTGTTGTTGTGGTTTGTTATTTGGATTGGGTGTGGGTTGAGTTGGTAGCTGAGTAGGTTTAGGTGGATTTGAGCTTGGATTAGCAGGAGGAGGCATTATAGCAGGTTGTTGGGGCTAAGAAGGTGGTTGCATGTAACTGGTTGTCTATGTTGGTCATTGTTGTCCTCCCCTCCATTGATTCATTTGCTGCCAATTTCCTAGAGGTGGCAGCTAATGCCCTTGAAATTGCTACCAATTCCCCTAAGGTTGTTGCCACTAGGGTGAAGATTTTTTTATTATTGGTCCAAGCATTTGGAGGGTTATTCCAAGGCTATGGTGGATATCCTCCATAGTTGGACAAATATGGGGGCTGCCATTGGTTACCAAACAAATAAGAATTAAAATTTGGCCTAGTAAAAGATAGTGGATCTAGTGGCATACCTTGTCTTGGAGTCCATGGCCTCCTCTATGCACCAAAGTAGACTTGATCTTCTACAATCTAGATTGGTTTGAACTCAGATGGAATCTACTTACTTTCAATATTAGCTACCATGTTTCATCTGTAGTCCTTTTGTCTGAAATGGGGGCAATACTCTACCAACATTGCCTCTTCCTCCTCTTGTTTCTTCTTGGCCTGAAGTGTATCCAACTGAGTAGCTAGATTGTTTATAATGTCTTGATTGAAATCTTCTAGCAAGTGTGTGATCTTCATCCTTGAAACTCCACTAGGAGATGACTTAATCCTATCTTTGAAGCTTCTCTAGAATAGTTAAGCCTATAAGCATCGGTGGTATAGTCATAGCTCTTGCAGAGTATATCAAACTCGAACAAGAAAGTATTAGGGTCTTTTGTAACAAGTCCATAGAACTTAGGAAGTGTTGAGGCAGGGATATTTTTGAGATTTTCAACTTCATTCTGATGGGCATGGGGAAAGGAAAAGCTAGTTGGTTAGGTCTATTTCTATTGCATCACTCATACCTGCTTGATGGATTTCTCAAGCAAAGGGATTCTCAAACTAATTTTGGTCTTCAGAGGAAGCTTCAGAATTGGTCAGATCAAGAAATGCATCAGCAAAGGGGTTTGTCTCTTCTTCTTCTTCGTTCCATGGCAGATTTGGAAGCTCTTCTAGCTGGAATGGATTAGGATTATTAGGAAAGAATCTCTGATAATCATCTCTTCTACTTCCTCTATACATGCGGTATCAACTCACTATCAGCCAGCACAAACAAAGAATTGGTAAAGAATAAGGGGGGCCATTACTTCCTAAATAAGTGGTATACTAAGAACAAATTTCATAAATACTACAGCAAGAAAACTATCAATGACTCCAAAGAACTTCCTAGTTTGACACCATCCCCGACAACAACACCAAAAATGTTGGCCTTCTACAATGATTTAACAACTAGACCTTTACAGTCGTGATTTAGAGATTGGACATTAACCAAAATAGTTATTTCAATCATCATGAAAGTGCATTTAACTTGTCAACCTAGGGATGTGAACTTGAAATGGGTCAGCATAGTATGTGCACTAGGAACCCAAAGTAGCCACTTTCATTCTATAGCTAAGAAAGACACAATGTTGAAAGTAAAATGCTTGGAAAGAAATAACCTAAACATTGAACATCAACCAAAAACTACACTAAGATGAAATTTATGATAAAAATGAAAATCTGAGAAAACAAACAGGAAACTACTTTGTCTACTTTGGCTACAAGAACAGTCACAAAATGAAATTCTAGTGGTTGTAGGAACAGTTAGTGCCAGATTCTTAACTAATTACTAAACAAAAAGTAATAACTAGGTTAAACTAAGCTAAAGGACATATTTCTCACCAAGTGGGCCCCCTTGGATGAGTATCCTCTAAAACTAATGTAAACTCAGATACTCAAACTTAGAACTTCATTTTATTCACTAGAATTCATAAGTACAAAAGAGTAGCATAACTATATTGTTGAAAAATTAAGAATGCAAGTACATCATCATATCATGCAACCTCTTGAGAATAAGCATCTGATCCTTATTTATACTACCAACTAAGCAAGGGTGTCAACTCCATGAATAGGAGGATTCCATTTAGGGAAAGTAGGGAAAAGCGGAAAGGCAGTTATACCTGCATGGAATCTATTCAAACATGCTTGTCCAAACACAAATTTAGCAGTGCAATAATGCCCACATTTTCTCAACAACAATAAATACCATTACAAGGCAGTTACATTTGATTTGCATGGGGAATCTTCTGTTGTCAACCTCATTTGACCTTTGAATGATTCCCTTGTTGGATGTTATGGTGCATGACCAGTTGTCAGTGTCTTTCTCAATTTAGTATCCTCAAATTATATTTGCATGGCAATGTTAGCACACACAATAATTGTATATCTATAACCACCTTAAAGAACATTCATTAACCACATGTAGAATTAATATAAATAGTCTGTATAACATGCCAATGTCATTAAAGATTTGCAGAAATAAGATTAGGCCCAATGTCTATAGTTTTGAGGAAATATCATAAAAATATCAACACTTAACATCAAGGTCCATGACAAATTCAACAAATAAATCATAAATTGTACCCAAAATTAGACCATAAACTAGACTCATCAAAAATCACGAATAGGAAAATATAGGCAAAAACCTAAAATTATTAAAGTTTTGAGAGGATTTTTGGGCCTAGAAATATATTATATAAGATTTGTTCGTACCAATAATTGTATAAATAAATATTTCTTTTGGGAAGGTGTTGAAGTGAATTTCCATAGAGGGATCTCAAAGATCCTAATCAAGTGGAATAATTTTCCAATTGAAGATGCAACATGGAATGATGAACAATTCTTATGAAAGATTCTAGAGTGGCTAAGGATTGAGGGCATGCTTAACTATAACATTAGTCTTAGTTACTTTACCTTAATCCCTCTTAAATAGAATGAAGGTGTGTGTCCTTATTTATTTATATATATATATATATATATATATATATATATATATATATATATATATATATATATATATATATATATATATATATATATATATATATATATATATAAAAGAAAGATAACTCTCTCTCGTATCATCATATCATGAATTCATTCATATATTATTATTTGATTATTGGAGGTTAGCCCCTTGAATGGTTTTCTATATTTCTTTAAATTTATAAAAATATTTCTAAGAAATATCATAGCAATGAGGATTGTCATGACAAATATAATGCTACTGAACAATAAGATATTTCAATATGAGTGTAATACTAGTCTAATTCAATATGAATTATCTACTTTTTTATTTTAAAAACTTGAGACAAATCATGAGGTTAAAATATAAAAGGGAAAATAAATCCAAAGGGGACATAAAGTTCCCCATTAATGGAACAATAATACAAATGCAAGGAAAATACCAGATAGAATTTAGACAAGTGGCATCTTAGGGACAACCTAATATTAAGACAATTCAATCTTATCAAAATATTAACAAAGATAATGCATATAAGACTTGAGAAGAATGAAGTTCCAATGTAGAAAATAGGAAAGAAGAAATGAATGCCTTATTATTTATAAAATTAAAATTAAAATTATTTTTTCTTGAAAATCTATAGTTTGGTTTATTATTTATCAATTTTCTATTATAGTATCACATTTTCCTTTGGATATCAAATTTTTCTATTTACAAGTCAATTACTTTAATGTATAATTTTAAAAATTTATGAGACTATTTTATCCTTTTAGTAATTGAACTCTAGTTAGAACCATTGAAAACCAAATAAACCACCTTCCTCTCAACCCTTGAATTTTATTGTAATCTAGCTTGATTAGATTCGATCTAGGGTTAACTATGAGAATAGAAATAATAATATATTACTTCAATATTCAATAAACTTATTAGGTTTAAGTTCACTTTAAAAATGTAACCAATTTTTAAATTATAGAATCAAATTTGGACTCTAATTGATGAGCATTGAGTTGAAAATATTATCTTTCAATTCTTGTACTGTCCCCTTTCTAGTGGAAACACTTAAACTTGAATCTTTCTTTTAAAGTGTTCTCAAAGAGACATTAGGAATGTTAGAAATCAATAAATTTCAGTAATAACATCTAATAAGTTCAAAGATGATATAAATATTTCATTCCTATCAAAGGATTACTCATTTCCTCCTTATTACTCACTATGAATGATTCTTCTTTAATATATTTCATAAGTACATTAGATATTAAACATCTTTCAAGATCATAGATGGAATTCTATTATACCATTTAATATCGTAGTGAATGAATAGAGTCACTATTACTTATAAGGATCAATAATTGCTACAAGCATCACTATTGGGTAGTCGTAAATAAGCATAATATATATATATATATATATATATATATATATATATATCTTGTATACATTGTATGTGTCCACCATCTATGATGTATCTATGAATCTTAGTATATATATATCTTTTATACATTGTATGTGTCCACCATCTATGATGTATCTATGAATCTTAGAATATATATATATATATATATACTCATCAATTATTAACATGTCATTCCAACTCATAATATACTTGTCCATCCTAATATATTCAAATATATTCATATTCGTAATATGCTAAAATATATTGTATACATTATATTTATCAATCATCATTAATTTTATATATATATATACACTTGCTATTTATATTTAACCATCACAATATATTTAGATATATTCATAAATCACAACATACCTAAATTTTTCTATAAGTCTCACCTCAAATTCAGATTATTTATACATCTGATATCTACTATTCCTTTAAAGTAATGGCTAACCTTTATTCAATGTATGACAATACTCACCCCCCAATTATGCTCATGCAGCCCCAGCATCTTTCCAGCAGATATCTCATACTATCTTTCTTTCCTCTGATTTTTCCAACTGCTGTCGTAGACTACATTTCTCCTTCCTTGATGCCTTTGGTCTGGAATATATTCTTATATTCCTTCCCCTTCCCATCAATGTTTTATATCCTCTGATAAAGTGAAGAGGCGTTTCTTTTTAAAAGAGGTGACCTCTTGAATGGTCACAATACCTCTTGAACCCATGTTTCCTTTTAAAGATACCCGTTACTTCCTTGTTAGTCTTTAATCGTAGCTTTTTCTTATTCTTGTTATGATCATTGCTTGTTTAGCATGTCTTTTATTTGAATCAACGCTTTAATATTCCATAAAGTGATTTATAATTATTATTTAGACTGATGTATCCATTAATATATTATTATTTTATAGATTAGTCTCATCTATGTATTTTAATATTTATGATGATAATATTTAAATTGTTATTTATTTCATTTATTATTTATATTGTTATATTTGGTAATAATTATATTATTATCTTGGGATAATTACAATTATATTAATAATATTAGCTTGTAATTATTTATATTTTATTTTGATATTTATTTTATTTTTATTTTTTTGCATTCATATTTTGTAATTATAACACTATCTTGATAATTGTAATTATAAATTTATATATTTATACTTTGTTATTTATTTATTCACATTTATATTCTAACATGTATTGTTTTTATATAATTGCAAATCAATGCATAGTAATTTTAGTGTTCTAATTTGGGAACATGACAATTCCAATGTGATGTCACTTTCTCAAGAATTTGATTAATAAGCTCACTTGACCATCAATGAACTTATTTCATTTATAGTTACTTTCTCTTACTATACTCATATATTACAATATATTTCTATGGAGAAAATATAGCCTTCACAAATCTTTGGTTTAACATGATTCATGCAAGACCTATAGCTATGTGGCAAGATATTTCATTATTAGATAAACTCCCAATGAAAATCCTTCTTAGATCAAGAACATCCAATATACTCATTTATTGTTTAATGGACCTCACCTAGCACATGGTGTCATCTTGCACACATTCATTATCATCACTGGTTATTTGATTACAAGAATTAGAGATTGGTAGGAACCAATAAGATACATGACCTACTAAATATTAGAGGCTTGACACCTAGAGATCACCTTTGATGGCTTATAAAAATACCAAATATAAGATGATTTTGATTAGAAAAATTATGGGATTGATTTGATATTAATTTGGGTAAATAAATTAGGACCAATTATGTGTCTTTATCAAACCACCAAGGCAATGCATTTAGCCTTTTTACCCTTGACCCCCATTTGGATTCAATATTATATTATAAAATTTAAATAGCTCTCTTGTTGGCTCTACTTTAATATAAAATAGATAGCTTCACAGTGAAAGGGAAAAAGTGATGGTATAAGCAAGTGAAACTTTCAACCATTCAACTATTAGATATATAAAATTAGGAAAGGAATTTTTTTGGGAAAATTACCTCTCATGTTGCTAGTGTTGAAATATCTTCTAGAGAGACAAGATAGTGTGTTAATCCCTAAATAGAGTCTAAGCTATATGTTGCAACCTTTCACACTTCAATTATAAACATATAGAGTACTTTCAAAGCCATTGGTGGGTTTTATTATATAATGTGAATTACTCACAATACAATACTTAGCACTCCAAGCTTCCCTTAGACCTTATTAAATTGAATTCCTCAATTGGTCAAATTAGTGTACATGATGGTCAAAATAAGGAGAATGATGTCTAATATGAATTTTCAACATGATGACATCAATATTTATAAGTTTTCCATCACTTTGTGTTTGGTATTAGAAAGGGGGAATACAAAAATAAAATCTCCTAGAAAATCAAGGGTGCAAATAATTAATGTGTGTCTACATCTGACACAACAAGATAATGGATATGGCTTAAGCCTAGCAACTAGTCTCTTAATACCTTGCATATATCCATCTCTTTTTCCTTCAATGACCATTTGGTACATGTTAAATACATTGGTTCTAGTTACAAATCCCTTCCAATTTGCGAAGTAGATTTGGTGTGTGATGCTTAGGTTTACATAAGTGTACATGCAATTTTGGGCCTAAATAGAGAAAACTAAAGCAACATTAATCTACTCTATCCAAAACACAAGAAGCACTTAGTTTATGCATAAGAGTTAACACAACACAATGAAAGAATAAATTAATTCACAAAATTAATTTGTATTGTTCCATATAACAAAGCTTTACTACACTCTAGCACCATTTTTAAGATCATTTCATCAATGGGGCCTAGCCTCATGTTCCCAGAAATGTGAAACCTGATTTGGTGGCCCCCGGCATGAAATTTTGTTTGTTGTAGATTGCATTTTTCAACATAAGAAGTGGCAACATGAACAATATAATGAACTATTGCAAATGGAAATAAGAATTTAAGATTAGCATGAATAGGCATTTAAACCACATTTGAAATTGTTGTTTTTTCTCACACTTCACATTATTATTCTAATGCAAGAGCATCCAGTGGTATACGGGCAATCTTGCATCACCCAAAAATATTGTATTTTTCATTTTTTTGTAGTTTGCTTAGTTTTTTTGGGGCCCATGGTGACTCATGTAGTCTTTGGGATAGTTAGAAGTTTGAAACACCCAAAAATAGTCACCTACTATTTTTAGTAAGTCAGCCTATTCGGGTCCCTATGGATATGAAAATTGACCCCAAGGAGTGAAATTGGAAAATAAGATTTTTGGTGAAAGAATCATCTCAAAATCATGTACTATTTGGAACATATTAATTTTTCATCCCAAAGAATTTCTCCAATGAAGTTTAAAACTGAAAATTGAGGCCCTTTGGAGCCTCGAAATAGGGTGCAAAATCTCTAATCTTATAGATTTGGCAAAGAATGGTTGTAGATCTCTTCACAAGCTTTCCAAAAATATATTACAATTGAAAATTTGATGGTCGGATCAAAATTTATGACCTCAAGAAGTTGTAAATATAAATATAAAATAAAAAAATAAAAATCTTCTAGAGTAGGAAATAGACGACAGAATTTTTGGGGCCAAAATGGGGTTACACCTTCCAAAATATTCTAAGGCAGTTACACTTCTTAGATAAAGAGATAGAACAGGGGTTACAGAAGGAAACTCTTGTAGTGCATATCATGGCTTTTGGCTTGTAGATTTCTATAATGAGAAGGCCCATGTGGTTGTAGTATGTTATTTTCTAAATATTGTAATTTCACTACATCAAGATAATAGAAAGCAAGTGTTTCTTTTTGAATTTTTCATTTATCTCTCTTGCTTAGTTGTGTGTGTGTGTTTTTGTAAGGGGAGTACCCTCATCGTATTTCTAGATTGGAGGGATTTAAATAACCACCTTTTAAACTTCCCTTATTCTAATGATGTTTGTTTTTAGAGATTGTCACATCAATTTTTACAAACCCTTACATAGTGGAAGGTGTTTTTACATATTTCAAGTTTTTCAACCTACCATTGTTTAGGATCTTACTTCTAAAATAGAGAATTATTATTTATTGTTTAATCAAAAGATAATGGCATCATAAGGTTCCATTTGGACAAGGAGGTGTAAGTTTTATAACCTAATGATATGAGTCATTTAATCATTTTGTGACAATTCATATTTTTCTCAAAGTGTTGATTTGTCCAACAAAATCTAATTTGCAACCATTTTATTGTGTGACATGACAAAAAGGTAAGAAACCTATGAAAATAATATTTATATTTAACATTATAATGGTGTCACTTCTTACATAGAGTATATAAATAAAGCTTTAGATTTTGCATGACTAATAAGATTAAGTTTGTAATATTTTTTGTAAGGGGTTTATCAATGTGAAAAGAATGTATTTAAGATGATATTTATTTTTGAGACTTTGAGTCCTAAGGACACTTTGTTTACACATCAAATTCACATTGTAAAAGGTGCATTTTTTTAGAAATCATCACCGAATGTCTTCCTATATAAATCATCAATAGTAAAAGAGAGGAAAAAACCTAAAAATATTAAAGGTTTGAGAGGATTCTTAGGCCTTACAATATATTATAGAATATTTATTCATATCTATAACTCTATAAATAAATATTTATTTTGGGAGGGTGTTGAAGTGAATGTCCATAAAGGCATCTTAAAATTCCTAATCGAGTGGGATAATTTACCAATTGAAGGTGCAACATGGAATGATGAACAATTCTTATGAAATATTTTAGAGTTGCTAAGGGTTGAGGGAAACACTTTTTTGAAGAGTATATGAATGTTATGATTCTAGAATCATATACTCGTAAGTATATATTATATATTTCTAAGTATAATAAGGATAAAAACTTGTGGCATGCTTAACCTTAACATTAGTCTTAGTTTATACTGTAACCCCTCTTAACTAGAATGAAGGGGTGTGTCCTTATATAGTTATCCCTATAAACAAGGAAGGTAACTCTCTATCATATCATCATATCATTGTATCATTAAGTCATTCATATATTACTATTTGATTATTAGAGGTCACCCCTACAAGAAATTTCCTATATTTCTTATTTTTATAAATATTTTCAAGAAATATAATAACAATGAGGATTGTCATAACAACTCTAATGCTAACAATAAGATATTTTAATACAAGTGTGATGAGGGCGTAGTCCGAGACTTAGAAAATAACCCACAAACAAGAGAATAATTTTATTATTCAGAAAATAGAGCTTCTTACATGTAGAGGATCTCAAATCCCCAAGTTCTACAACACATGCAAGTTACAGAAAGCTATAGAATAACCCTTTCGCAATATTCGAGCTTGTCCCTAAAAAGTTACCCAAAAATTAGAAACCCGCCCATAAATAGAGCTCCTCATTAGTTTGGAGACAAAACAACATTCAAATTTGAGTTTAGGAGGTTTGGTGCCTAAAATTTACAACATGAAGTTCAAATTTCAAAAGAGCATTTGTAATTGTATCTTCTAGAAAGTGCGCCAACTTCCCGGGGCCATAACTTTTGATCCGACTCGATTCCGAACCGCTGAACTATTGAAAGGTCTCGTCAATAACGCCGCCAAAATTTGCTACACCACTTTGGCAAGTTTCGGGCTGTTCCTGAACTCTATGCCTCAAATCTAACTCCTGAAGATTTTCATGTGCAAATCTGGGAAACTAAAACTACAATATCTTTCAACCCAGAAACATAAAATAAAAACCGTAAATTGGGAATTTCATTATGACAAAAAGGGTATCCAAAAATGTAAAAACATCTAAAAACTGAGAAACTTGAAATTTAACTATTTTTGGGTGATGCAAGATTGCCCCTACACCACTGGATGCCCCCGCATCGACAATCCACTAGATGCTCCCCGTGATCGCATTAATCTGTGGTAATATGAA
>VDFB02000363.1:18733649-18824895 GCA_007258455.2 Sequoia sempervirens
AGATGATGTGAAAGAGGAAGACTTCAATGGCTTGCTAGCTTATGTTTGCACCCTGGAAAGGAAACTCAACAGATTGACTCAATTCACCTTAAAGGTTATTCATCACTAGATTGTCACTCTATTTGTTGTGTTGAAGGAGGAAGTTAAAAATAATCTTTTTGAGTCTGATCCTAGTACTAGTCAAGCCAGTGAGGATGTGTATAAATTCCTCGTGGAGGAATGAGAGAATATTGTTAGGTAATGGTGCGGGTTTCATTTGTTTTTGGGGGGTTTTTTGTTTTTTTGTCTCTATGTTATTTCTATGAACTATCTATCTATTTTCACTGGTTTGGTTTTGTTATTTTGATCTGATGAACTCTTTCCCAAAGGGATTTTTCTGTTAAGGATACTACACCTTGTAAATGTAGCTTATATTACCAAAAACATATGATCCAAGAAAGCAAACACAATCTACTTGTTTGAAGAGTGATTTGATATTGATGGTGGCTTATAATTATAGATATAGGGGAAACGTACGTGTAGAGTGAAAAATAGGTCCG
The DNA here is from genome assembly GCA_007258455.2 of Sequoia sempervirens. NCBI lineage: Eukaryota > Viridiplantae > Streptophyta > Pinopsida > Cupressales > Cupressaceae > Sequoia > Sequoia sempervirens. The sequence continues at coordinate 18,734,189 of VDFB02000363.1, forward strand.
ATTTTTTTTTTTTTGGGCTTCTTCGTAACCGAGTTAGGACCTTAAAAAGAAAATTTTGGCTTTTGGGTATTTTAAACCCATCTTGTGGAAGTCGTAAAGCAAAAGGTGGTCAAAAAGGGGGTTTTTTTACCTTCGTCCCCTACATCTTCACTATATTGCCTATACCCATTCATTACAAATCCAAAAAAAAATTAAAAAATTTCCTATTACCAATTATCATTTCACCTATTTCAAGTTACGTTTGTATACGAGCCCCATCAAAATATCACGTGGGTCCATTAGGAGGTGGTCCCTTTACCATCAACCTCATCACATTAAAATGTTCTCCACGTGCCCCATATTCCTTCATCAAACCATGCATATGAGTTAACCACGTACCCCTTAAGCCTTCATCTAACCATGCGTATGTGTTAACTTAACCGCAGGTAGCTGGACAGCTGTAAGCCCTAAAGTCTTCATCTCTCGCGGTTTCCTTATAGAAACTTCGTCGCTGCTACCACGAATTATTCTTTCCTGCCACTGACTTTGGCTCTTAAACCACGGCGATGACCTTTGGCTGCAGGTAACATCTCCACCTCTCTTCACTTGCAAGATTGCTTGTTTAACAGTGGAATTTTGTTGGGTTCGATGGTGTTTGAGTGCATTTTGGCGTCTTTAAAAATCATTTTTGTGTATGGCATGAAGGGTTTGACTGTAATCATTTATATTTACATGTGACTACCGACTGGTAGAAAAATGAACCCTCGTGAATTATTTTGTCTATGTCATCAACTTTTTGACTGCTATGCCTTTTTTGGACATTATTCTATGAAGTAATCACATGTAATGTGATTTAAACAGGACATTGACGACATTTTGACTATCATCATGAAATTTATTGGGTATATAATAAGATACTTAATCTTCAAAGATTTTTTCATTTAATCTTATATGGAGTTGCAAGATTGCTTGTTTAACTGTGGAATTTTGTTGGGTTCGATGGTGTTTGAGTGCATTTTGGCGTCTTTAAAAATCATTTCTATGTATGGCATGAAGGGTTTGACTGTAATCATTTATATTTACATGTGACTGTCGACTGGTAGAAAAATGAACCCTCGTGAATTATTTTGTCTACATCATCGACTTGTTGACTGCTATGCCTTTTTTGACATTATTCCATGAAGTAATCACATGTAATGTGATTTAAACAGAACATTGACGAAATTTTGGCTATGTATCATTATGAAATTTATTGGGTATATAATAAGATACTTAATCTTCAAAGATTTTTTCATTTAATCTTATATGGAGCTGCATAAAACATCTCCACCTCTCTTCACCTGCAAGATTGCTTGTTTAACAGTGGAATTTTGTTGGGTTCGACGGTGTTTATGTGCATTTTGGCATTTTTAAAACTCATTTCTTTGTATGCCATTAAGGGTTTGACTATAATCATTTATATTTACATGTGACTTCCGACTAGTAGACAAGTGAACCATCATGAATTATTATATGAAATTTAAACATTTAATCAAAACCCACCTCTGCAAAAAACGTCTCCACCTCTCTTCACCTACAAGATTGCTTTTTCAACAGTGGTTTTTCTGGGCATCGTCAATGTTTGAGGGCTATGATTTATGTTGACCTTATTCTAAAATCCCATCTGGAAGCTCTCGACTTTCCTCAGACTACTCGGTTGTCCCTTCTCCAAACCGTTTTACTGTTTTACAGAGAGAAAAAGTCAATTTGTTTCACTTAGACTCAATAGACAAAGAATTTTCCCCAAAATTAAAGGAATATTCATTTGTATGTGGCACAAGCAGAGCCTTATAGTATTTCTCATTTATAATTCTGGATATTAAAAATGATTATTCTCATAGTTCAAGCAAAAATTTGGAACACACTATTCCCTTCAAAACCCTAGTGTGGGTAATCCAAACCGGCCAACTCCCATCATGATGCATGAGATTTCCACTGAAACAGGGGTATGTCATGCCCATAGCTTCGATAAGTTAGAATAGAGCATTAGTTAGTAGTTCAAGAATTTTGAAACGTGTCTCCACTAAAAACAAGAGCAGTCACATTTAATAGTTATGGTATTGTTTTAAATAGAAGTGAAAAGCGTTTTAGTTTTATTTCAAGGAAGAAGGTATATTGTTGTATGGTATTTTGCTGATAAATCTATCACAATTATATGAACAAAACAGTTGATGTTTTCCACACTGTCGATAAGTTGATTGATGAATGTTAAGCATCTAAAGGGATTGCTTATTCCAATTCAAAGTTCTTATATTTCCCAGGTTTCTCACTTGAATTGAGGCAGAGCAGAACTCCATCATTATCGTTAGTTCCCATTCTCTCTCTCAGCATAAGGAGAGATTTCCATAAAATTGAATTCAAGGGATCTGTAGCATGCAGCTGAGTATACAATTCTAAGTACAATGAGAAAATAACTCTTATCTTCCTTGAGACCTTACACACATATTCAAATGAATCTCATATACTTAATGACCAAACTGTATACGGCCTATTGTAGATTCAATGAATCTCATATACTTAATGACTAAACTGTATGTATCAGTTTGAAATAGTCATCTCATCTAGACAACCTACTGCTATCAACTAAAAGAAGGTGGCCTATTATAAGTGGCTCTTTCCACCAGAACATGATCTACGGTACATGCCCATTAGAAATGTTATGGACATAACCTATCCCACATACCGCATTCTAATCACATCCACAGTTCTTATTGGATAAAAAGATAGTAAACATAATCTCTTACCAGTAGCTCTGAGTGAGCCCAATATCTACCTGCCTTTTTCCTATGTACAATCTCCACACCACTAATGAAAGAGAATATATACAATTTATATACGTGGACAATTCACTTTTCTAGAAGACAATCATCATTGTAGCAAAGCACCATACATATCCTGTCTTTTCCCAAGCAACTTTAGTCTCTGGCCAATATCCAAAGCTAATAGGTTCTTCTAACTTTCATTATTGTTGTTGGTAAATACAGGATTTTGTTTTAGCTTATATCCAAGTATGTTAACCTGTTTTGAGTCTTCACATTGACAATAACTTGTTATACAATCATCCATGATTCTATTTTGGTGATATTTTATAAGCATAATGAGCAAAAACATCCTTATGGCATACATGATGTATAATCTTATATGGATAATAAAGGTGAAAATGGCATGGACCTTAACATATGTAATCTGATGGGTGGTATATATCTATATAAGACTGTACATATGTGAACATATGTAATCCGATATATATATATATATCAGATTATATATATATATATATGTATAATCTTATATGGATAATAATGGTGAAAATGAGGAAGAAAACCACAGGAGATGAAGACTTTAGGGCTTAAAGTTGCCCAGTAACCCGCGGCTAAGTTAACACGTACATGTGGTTTGATGAAGGCTTAAGGGGTACGTGGTTAACTCATATGCATGGTTTGATGAAGGAATATGGGGCACGTGGAGAACATTTTAATGTGATGAGGTTGATGGTAAAGGGACCACCTCCTAACGGACCCACGTGATATTTTGATGGGGCTTGCATACAAACATAACTTGAAATAGGTGAAATGATAATTGGTAATAGGAAATTTTTCATTCAACACACCATTGTTTGGCAAGAAAATACAAATGTGAAAGTCATTCACCACAATTCAATGCATTCAATATACACATTGTAATGATTTTATAAGAGGCAATTTCCAGTGTCATTATCACTTCGAATTTGCATATGCTTTCACAGCATATCCTCTACAAAACTCAGGCATAGATGGTCACTGCAAAATGAAATGATAGATTGTTTCCCACAAAAAGTTGAAATTTGAAACTCACCCACCACAATTCAATGCATTCAATTTACCCATTCGAATGATTTTTTAAGAGGGAATTCCCACGGTCATTTTCATTATGAATTCCCCCCTGCTTTCACTAAATATCCTCTGCAAACTTCAGAGCTTACTAAGGCAACTTCTGCACATTCATCTTAAAAGGAAGCTTATTCATGTTGGTACACCCAGAATAAGTAAATTCATGTTTTTAGTTATCAGTATACCAGATTTACATTTATGTTGTCTGTTTCATTGTTCAATATACTCTTTTATATTTATGAACTCAATGTCTACATTATTTTCAGCGATACATTATTTTTCACTTATTTTATGATGAACAATAATTAGATTACATATTTGTATATACATATACATATACATGTACATGTACATGTATATGTATATACAAATATATATACACATGTATATGCATATGTATGTATGAATGTATATGTATACATGTATATGTATATACATAGACATGTATATTTATATAGATATACATATATTTATTGAAAGTCGTGGCACGAAGTATATACACAATACACACTGTCAAATAAATTTGTGCAACGGTTGTCACTAAATATATGTATATGTATATATATGTACATGTATATGCATATAGATATACATGTATACACATACATATATATGTATATATATGTCCATTCTATTGCACTCTACCATATATGGTGCCATCATATGTAATACACACTATTATTTTCAGCTTCATACCATGGATCAAAACATTGTGGATTTTAATGCTCCAATCAAAACTCTTATTGTTGTGCATGCAATATTGTAAGGATGATTTGATGTGGGAATGTTACGAGTACGGAGTACTACCCCCGTTTATTACAATTATTTTGCAGGCAAGCGGGAGCGTGGAGAGGTGAATCAAGCATAATGGATTATCAACATACCAACAAAGTTGTGTTTGTTAACACAACAAACTCTATAGGGACATTTTGCTCTGAATGCTTCTTGATATGTTTACATTTTCTGGTATACACATGTTCATAAATAAATACTTTTCTTATTAGATGCTTATTTCATTCGAGGAATATATTTATTGGCATTGGTCTCTTAATGGTAGGAATGCGAGGACTTATCTGCAATCAATAGAAGGCATTCAGCGTTAATGACAAGTAAAGTCTATGACTTTACTTTGGCAATGACCTAGTAATACTGAAAAATGTGTCTTTTTATATATATGGCTGAAATTTAGATGAAATGAGCAATAGTATACAGTAATTATGAGATTAGTTAGTATTAGATTAATTATATGTCTGCATGTATATACATATATATATATATAATGATAGGTATATATGTACATACATATATATGGTTATGCATATATGTATGTACATATATAGCTATATATATATGTGTGTGTGTCTATGTATATATATATATATAATTAATCTGATAATTAACATGTAGTTCCATTAATGTTTGATACTGATAATTGATAAGAGTATATCATTGTCTTCATATGCCTTCATCAAACCATGCGTATGGGTTTACGTAACAAAGTTTTGTGATTATTTTTTATTGACAAAGACTGAAACATAGTGTAATTAGTGAGAACATAGAAAATAGAAGGCTGAAACCATCATCAAACATAGAAGGCATACAAATTTGAGGTTCCAATAACAAACAATAGCAGCATTAGGACATTTTATAATCATATCATAGTTATATTTTGAATCAAACTGCAATAATTGATTGGGTGGTGTGAGAGAAAAACATGGCTCGAACATACTTGAAACATAATTACATCAGCAGTATCACAATTTATAATCATATCACAGTTATAACTTTAAGCAGATAAACAGATATGATTTGCAAACAAGATCACTGAAATATACTACTACATCGATCAAAAAACAAAATTGAATATGGACGTCATCAACTATCCATATTTCTAGGAAAAGGTGGCGGCGTGATATATCCGCCAGTAGCTGAGTCAGGTCCACCTGTAGGAGGTGATGTTTGGTTAATACCTCCTTGAAGGCATGTTGCTATTTGAGCAAGTAATGCATGGCTTGCATCAACAGTCAATCCTATTTGTTGTGAGCCACTCCCAACCTGCATATTGTTGATGGCTATAAAGGTTGGTGTCAAAATGCTCGTCATATCAAGAAGGATAGGATGATGGGTGGGTATAGGATCCCCTACTGTAGACTTATGTTTTCTCTTCTCTGCTTGTTTTGCTTTCTTTTCTGCTTCCTTTTGTAGACGTTCAGCCTTGGCCTACTCCTGTCTAATGGCTTTCTCTTGCATTCTTATCATTTTCTGCTCATCTTCTATCGCTTTCCTTGCTTGCTTCTCAGCCCTTGCTGCTTCCTTTATAATTGCTTCTACTTCACAATCTTCCTTTCTCTGCAACATCTACTCCTTCTTATATTGCTGCAACTCCTCTTGCCTTTTCTTCTCTACCTCTTGTTGGTTGAACAATTTGATGAAGGTGTTAGATGTTAGTACTTGGGACTGCCTACTAAGGTGAAGCACTCCCGAACGACCTCTCTGTGATGTTCCTTGCACCCTCTGCACTGGAAGTTTCAAAAATTTGTTGATTGGTCTTGTTGATTACGATCTATCATGTGGAGTACATGGCACAAACTCAGCTTCTTCCTCACTAATAGCATTGTCATCTTCACTTTGACCATCACTATGCTCTTGCCAATTCCTTGCATGAGTGAAGTAATGTATCACTTCAACTGGATCAACGTGTGGTGGGGAAGGCATAGAGAGGCTGACTTCTTCCTTAGTTGGATTTATTTGCACTCCAAGGTTTGTGGCTACTTCACACATCCATTTTGGTTGGCTAACTTGAGTTGGAAAACTCAGGCCTGTTGATGTAGTGGTTGTATCCTCAGTGGAGGGTGCACTAACTAGTTGAACTTCTGGTTGGAAATTTGCTAAAACTTGTTGGATTTCTGGTTGAATGTCTATTGTAGCTTCATCACCCCCACTTCATTCTGCTACAACACCTCTTACCACTTCCCTTGCATCATATTCCCTCACAAAACCATCGATTACGTCCTCATTGTAACCAAGAAGACGCAAGCATGTCTCTACTGCCATAACATCATCTTCAGTTTCCATTATGGCAGGTTCATCTTCTGTTCTAGGAGATGCAACATCATCCTCAACAACATAGCCCTCACTTGGGCCCATGTCGTTGTCAAGGGCTAACCGATTAAGAGGCCATATTCCTGTTCTATGGAACCCATTAAGAATGTTACTTGGTTTCAAGGCTTTTCTAAAAGCTTTGCTTGCAAGAGTTGCCAACTCTTCACGTCCAATATCAATATGCGGGTTTGTAGCCTGCCAAATAGTTCTTTCCTCTCTGAAATATGCCTTGACTAGAGCAAAAACGTTGACATCCAATGGTTGCAGCTTGTGACTGGTATGAGCAGGCAGCGTTAGCAGGTCTATTCCTAATTTTTGTGATTGTTCAATGGTCTTGAAAGCCACGTGGCTGCCATGACCGTCAAAAATGAGAAGGGCCTTGTTTGTCGATGAAACCCCATCGGGGATATTAGCTGCAAAGTGGTCTAACCATTGGAGAAATAGTTCCTTTGTCATCCACGCATGTTCTTGGACTCCCATCAATGCCCTTACCTCGCAATTAAAGATATAGTTTTGCATGTGCCTCTTTGATTTAAACAAGTAGAACCTGGGAATGCTTATCCCAGCTGCACTTACACAAGCTAGCACTGTGATCCACTCTCTACTTTTCAAAACCAAATGTGGTACACATTTTGTACCCAATTTGGCAATAACTCTCATGCCACAGTTCCTACCAGCTTGAATACCAGTCTCATCGCAGTTCCATATTCGACTTGGTCCATAGTGGTTAAGTTTAATCACGTTCTCAAGGTTGTCGTAGAATGCTTGCACGATAGAAGAACAAACCATAATCGCTCTGTCACTGTCCACTCCTTCAGCTATTTTGATTGTCAAATCTGGGTGCCTTCTTTGAAATCCTACCCACCATGACCTCCCAGGGATCCCATTTGTGAAAGGATTAGGTCGACCTACAGTTATATGGGAAACTATGGCTTGTAGTTGATTTACTTGCAGTCTATGGCCCAATCTTTCCATGTCCTTGCACCATTGGACAACTTTGGTCTCCTTCTCTTCAGTTAAAGTTGTATGTGGACCCATCCTCTTTGTGGTGGTTTGTCCTAACAGCCACGCCCTCAAACTGCTAAGTGGCATACCCCACTTGATTGTTGTTGCCCTGATTGACATGTTGTGTTCTTCAACATTCTTAACTGCTCCTTCCATATCAGCATATGTCCAATGCCTAATGGGTATAGGTGAGGGTAGTTGCACAGCAGGTTGAACATTTGGCTGAACAGGAGGTTCGGCTTCTGTTGTGTTGGTGGCTTCATCTGCAGAGTCAGGAACATCTTGTGGGTTGGGATTTGCATGAACTTCCTCATTAGGCTGTGTTTCAATGAAGTGCACCCCACAAGTTACTCTAATTGCACGTTTTCCTCTTCCTACAACCCTTGTAGTCCTTCTAGCAGGTGCCATAATTTTCCAGTTAACTTTCACGTACAATAAAAAATGAATAACTTGTTAGTGCAACAAAGAATAACATGAGATTAGTTCATAGAATAATGTGAACAGAAATCATACCGCTCAAACATTAACGACGCCCAAAAAAACCCACTATTGAAAAAATAATATTGCAGGTGAAGAGAGGTGGAGACTTAGTAATATCAGGATTTCTGGATAAAACTGTGTGCAATTTTTCTTCATCAACGTTTTAGATCATACTCCATGGTCCAAAACATTGATGAAGAAAATTTGCACACAATTTTATCAAAAAATCTTGATTACTAATGGTCATGGACTGTGGAAACAGAATGTTATTAAGAGGTGGAGACGTTTTCTGTAGCTCCATATAAGATTAAATGAAAAAATCTTTGAAGATTTAAGTATCTTATTATATACCTAATAAATTTCACGATGATAATTGGTCAAAATTTTGTCAATGTTCTGTTTAAATCATATTACATGTGATTACTTCATAGTATAATGTCAATAAAAGGCATAGCAGTCAAAAAGTCGATGCCATAGATAGAATAAGACAGAGTAATTCACGACAGAATAAGACAGTCAAACCCTTCATGCCATACACAGAAATGATTTTTAAAGATTCTAAAATGCAATCAAACACCATCGAACCCAACAAAAATCCACTATTGAACAAACAATCTTGCAGGTGAGAGAGGTGGATCAAATTTGTACTGGTCACATGTAAACTCTACACGGCTTGATATGAGGAAACAGTACATGGCATGACTATATATATGTATGTATGTATGTATGTATGTATGTATGTCTACAGTCTAATAAGAATATGACAGAATAAGATAGCATAATTCACGAGGGATCATTTTTCTACCAGTCGGCAGTCACATGTAAATAGAAATGATTACAGTCAAACCCTTCATGCCATACACAACAATGATTTTTAAAGATGCCAAAATGCAATCAAACACCAAATTCTTACCAGATTTATATATATATATATATATATATCTATACAATCTGTTATGATGAAACCCTACACATTCTTATCAAATTATATATATATACAATTTGCTATGATGATACCGTACACATTCTTATTAGATTATATATATATACAATCTGCTACGATGAAACCCTACACATTATTAAAGACGGATTTAGAATATAATTGTGATATGATTAAAAAACGGGTTATGTTGATGTTATTATATTTGATGTATGGTATAATGCTGCTATTATAATCTTTGATTTATGATGAATGCAGGTGAAAAAAATGTAACTATGATATGATTAAATAATGGATAATGCTAAGTTGAATAGCTGACTGAAAGCAAAATTATTGGTATGCTTGAAAATAATGTAAACACTGAGTACATAAATATAAATATAATGTAACTACGATATGATTAAATAATGTTAAGTTGAATAGCTGAGTGAAAGCAAAATTATTTGTATGCCTGAAATTAATGTAAACATTGAGTACATAAATATAAAAGATTATATTGAACAATGAAACAAACAACATAAATGTAAACATTAAGCCTGATAATAATGTAAAACACTGAATATATTGAATAAATAAAACATTATGCTTGATAAATATAAAAGAGTATATTGAATAATGAAAAAAACAACAAAAATGTAGAACAGTATGGCTGAAAATAATGTAACTAGTGAGTACTTAAATAGAAAAGATTTTATTGAATATTGAAACAAATGTAACCAATGAGTACTTCAACAGAAAAGATTAACCATGAATATTTAAACAGACAACATAAATGTAAAACAAAGAGGGTGAAAATAATGTAAACACTGAGTACATAAATATAAAAGAGAATATTGAATAATGAAGCAGACAACATAAATGTAAATCCAGTATACTAATAAATAAAAACATGAATTTACTTATTCTAGGTGTACCGACCTGATTAAGCTCCCTTTTAAGAGGAATGTGCAGAAGTTGCCTTAGTAAGCTCTGAAGTCTACAGAGGATATTTAGTGAAAGCAGGGGGGAATTCGTAATGAAAATGACCGTGGAAATTCCCTCTTAAAACTTCATTCGAATGGGTAAATTGAATGCATTGAATTGTGGTGGGTGAGTTTCAAATTTGAATTTTTTGGTGGGAAACAATCTGTCATTTCATTTTGCAGTGGCCATCTATTCCCGAGTTTTGTCATGGCCTTTAGGAAATCAATTTTATAAATGGTTTAATTGTCAAAATAGGTGGCTCTATTAAATTCAGTGAGATATATGAATTATACTATGTTTTTTGGTATATTAGGGAGCCTTACACCATTAACTGTTTATGCAGGTACCAGAAGTAGATGGAGTTAATGCATGAAGATGTCAAGGGATGTGTGGGAGATTGTGCAACTGATGGCTTATAAATTTGTTCAATGTTTTGTATTATGTCAGAATGTTGACCATTAACTATTTATAATGTTTTAAATTATGTGACATTGTGCACCATTAACTGTTTATGTATACATGTAAATACAATGCACTGGAAGCTTTAAGCCACTTGCATGGAGTGGTTATTGTAAACATCATTGTACCTTTTTTAATTCATAAATGACTTTATTTTGTGCAAGTTGACTTGTGTTGAAAACATAATTGTACCAATATATGTTTAAATTTGTTTTTTTTGTTGGTTGGTTACAAACTAAGTAATGAACATATACTGGTGTAATGTCTAATTTTTAATTGGCATAACTACAACATTTTAATGACTAAAATGTAAACGGCTATTGGGGGGACAGGTGAACGAGGAGTGAACGGCAATCGGATCATGAACAGCAATTGGGGGTTTTCCCCTAGCCCACAAAGATAAATAAGGAGAAATGGATTTTACTTGGTGTGAATTTAAAATCTTATTCTAATTACTTTGAGAGGAAAATAAGAGGAAATTTCATAAATAGTTTTGTTGAATACCTATTATTGTATAAAATTTGAAGAAAGTCTCATTCAATTCCTATTTTGTGCTTAATCAAATTGAATCTTCAATGAGAGAGCTTAGTGCACAATCTTTTCTAACCAATAAATTAGTCCATAGTAAAATATTTTACATTTAATAATTCGTGTCTTATCAGGCTTGATTACTCTTGAAGCAAATATGGACCAAAGGCTATATGTTTAGTAAAAATCACAAGGTAGACCATCAAGAGCACATTTGTTTGAATTTTAAGATATGTTTAATAGCACGACATTATAATATTATCTATCAAGGCTATAAGTCTAGAGAGAAGAGCATTCTTAAATTGCACTTGAAATTTTCTCTAACTATTTTCTTGCAAGATTTTCCCTCTTTATTTTTCTTATCACATAGACCTCTATGTTAATTTTAGAGATCTTTGAATGTAGGTACACTATCTCATAAAGCAACTATTTTCACCTCTTAAGGAAATTTCCTTAAATGTTACCTTCTCCAAAACTTCAACCCACTTATATATTGAAATTTCTTTGCTACTATTTCGTATCACATAAAACTATCTCATCGTTAAGTAAATCATTTTATTAAATTTATTTTACGTCGTTATTTTCTAAAAAAAAAAAAATTCACATTTGAGAACATTAAAAAGTTCAAAATCTATTATTTTTTTATGTTATTATTTTGGAAAAATCCTAATCATTAAAATCACAAGTGCTATACACATCTAGCTCAAGATCCTCCAAATGAATACCAACTAACCATATTTTTGTTGCATATCATCATTTTTTTATGGCTCATCTGTCTCTACAACCCATTGTATTGAATTGGACTCTCCTCTCCTTTTATGTAAGCATTTTATGGTCAATTAGATGCAAGTTGTTGTGTACAGCTATAAGTGTATCCACTTTCTTATACGTAAACATGTTTTTATTAATAGAATTGGGATGAAGTTATATGGAGATTAATTCCTCTTAGCATAAATAGAACTAGAAACTTGGGACGAGATAAATGGTTAATTTGGTTGATAGTGAATGATTCCCATGCATGGTCCACTATAATATTGGGTCCTCTTGTTTTGTGATTTTGTGGTTGAGGTTTATGAGAAGGAGGATAGATGATGAGTTGTGGGTTTACAATTTTAACTAAGTTGACTATTTGGTGACAATATTCTATCAATGGGGGATCCAATGTGAGCTTTGAATCCTCATCTATGGAAGCTACCTTACTTTCATTTGAATGAGGAATGGGTAATATGGTGTTAAGAAAGGTATCAATGATTGCATCCCCTTGCACAAATATATCCTTGTAAGTAGGGGAGATGTTGGGAGAGGGACAACTTTAGTTTCATGATCACTCAAGAAGAATAAATATTAGCTAAAGTGATTTTGAGAAAGGTATGAAGGATTATACTCTTTTGCACCAATATATTCTCATGGGTAGGAAAAATCTTGGCTAGTTGAAGGTTGATACATATCACTTTTGATGGTATAGTATGGGGTTTGAGTAGCACCCTAATTTTTTTTAGACAAGTCATATTTTTCTATGTAAAAAGAATATTTTTGAAGATAAAACATAATTTTATGTCCTTTTTTTCATTTTTTTCGGGTAATGCAATGAATTAGGTGAATTTCCAAATAATAATGCATAGTAGAACCTGGAAGTTTTAGGACAAACTATCAAAAATAGGATCCAAATTTGGACAAAGGTCACAAAGTAGGGTTTCACACAAAAATTTGAGGTGAAATGAATCAGTTAATGGAACGAGCACCCTAGACTACAAATCAAGTTTTATGTAATTTCAAAAAATGCATAGGCATGTGACAATCTAAGGGTCTACTTCTGTGAAAACCTAGGTCTAAGAATTGACAGATTTCAGAAAAATTAATATGCCCTAATTTGATGATTAGGAGCACATGCAAGTGTGAATGAGAGGCTTTAAGCATTCAAATGAGTTGATGGATGAAATTAGATGCACACATGAGTGCCTCTAGGAGGTAGGATATAGGATAAATTTTTGGCAAGATAGATATGGAAATGTGGAATAATACATGTATTTAAGGTTATGTTTTTGCAAGGAATATTTTTTTTTTATTACTCTAATTTTCTAAAGTAAACATGTAACATTTATAAATTGAAATGAAATAAATCACATCTAAGCCCTAAACAAATAAAATTAGATCTGAAACTATGTAATTAAAGCAAAATATTTTTCAATTTTGATCTAAATTGATTTCACCAAGGTGTTTAATGATCAACAAGTGCAAATGCTTAATTTTGAAAATGAAACAAATGTAAATAAATAATAAGAGACTCCAATGACCTAGGTTTTTTACCTTGAATTTTCAAAATTTATCCTATAAAAATTACAAAATTATAAGTGTAGGATAGTCAAGCTCACCAAAATCTGAACTAAAAAAAGTGATCCTAGATCTAACTAGTAGATAACTACGACTGCCTCTTTTTCTTTGACTCCACATTCAAACACAAACCAACTAGGGTTTGATGATTAGATAGTTGCCTCAAAGGAGAGACAATTTGATAGGATTTGGTTCTTTTGAGTTTCTAAGAGGATAAATTTGATGTGTATTTTAACAAGTTTATTTGACATAAACCCTAAATCTGAAAATATAATTTCACACAAACAAAAAAAAACTGATAGAACAAACACAGATCTAGGAAAGGGATACAAAGAGAAACTTGTGATGGAAAACTGGGCCTAAATTTTAGGTTCAAGGGTGGTACTATCTTAGACTAGCTAATATGTTTTTTCGAGATTTACAAAACTCTGATGATGTGTTACATTCTTCTCCATGTTGAATCCTGTCACATGTTGCTGATGAAACTTATGTATTTGACCTTCACATGCGAAAAGAGAGGGAAAGGTTATGTTGTATAGGGGCTTGCCTAACTCAAACCCCAATTTAGTGTTTCCACCTCCACATACAACAATAATGATGGTAGAGATGGCTTACCCTAGGTTGAGCAGAGGCTAAATCAACAATAATTGACTTAAAAAATAAATTATAAATAGTGATGTTACCTTGGTATGAAATCTCTGTCAAACTAATGTCCACACCACAAATTCCCACCAAAGGTTGTTTGATGGATGCTTGAATTGATTGAATACCTCCAATAGGTTATGTAGACACTGAAAAATGGTCCCAAGCCTGCAAGCAACATTTTAACACTAATTTGCATCTTTTCTACGTAATTAAATAATTTAAGTATTTAATTATTCCTTAATACCACTTTCTTCTATTAGTTAAATAATTAATTAATCATTTAATTAATTCACTTTATCTTTATTCTTCTTTTGAATAATTAAATAAATTTTATTTATTTAATTACATCACTAATTACTCTGTTGGTATTGGCATGGTGAGATGGTTTATATATGGCATTGTTGTTCTTGCCACCAAGGTTCAAACCTTGTTGGGGTGGTATTGTTGAATGGTTGTATATGGTTCATTGGGGTGGTATTGTTGAATGGTTGTATCTGGTTCATAGCTCCGGTCAAAAGCGTTTACCCCTTGAATTAAAAAAAAAAAAAACGTCACTAATTACTTTCTTCATTGAGAATTAAATAAATTGTTATTTATCTAATTATTCATTTATCTCTTTTTATCTATAGTTAAATAAATTATTATTTATTTAATTATTCATTTCCCTCTTTTCATCTATCAAATTAAATAATTGTTTTCAATTATTTAATTATTTATCTCTCTTTTCTTCCATAATTAAATAATTATTTTAATTATTCATGCACTACCTCCTAAATTAAATAATTATTGCAATTATTTAATTTATTTATCCCTATCTCTCATTTAATTCATTTTCCTATGCCACAATAATTGATTATTTTAATTAATTATTATTCTCTCAGTTAATCTCCACCCTTGATCATATTTCATCACCTCTTAATCCTCACCATCCATCTAATTTGGATTTCTATAAAAAAAAGCTATCAACTTCATTCCAATTTTAACCACAATCTTCAATATTTTTCTATCATCTATCTTGATATATTGTTATCACACATCTACATTGAGCTTATCATATATCTAGCACACTACAAATTTAGGAGCAAAAAAAGAAAATTTGAGAAGAGCAATGGAGGAGAATCAACTTTGACATAGCAATTGAGGTATTAATGGTTTATTATTTGATTTCTATTGTCATATTATGCTTCATTGTTAGATTAGGGTCTCCATGGATTGAATTTATGTAGTTTATTGGTTGTTATTGACGATTCATGTATTTCCCCTAATTTTCCTAGTCAACAAATTGGTGAACCTAATGTGAATTAACAGAAACTTGAGTGAATTTTGAGAATTTTTACTTCAAGACAGAGCATCACAATCATTTTGTGCAGTGCTAGAATCATTGAAAGAAACTTCATAATTTTTATAATATGCGATGCATGTGAGGCTTTTTGCACTGTATTTATCACTCCCTCCACCATATTCATCATCTTCAATGATGCATTTAACTGTGTTTTGAAAATTTCAAAATTGTTCAATTATTACTATTGAAGATCATTCTACAGGGTTTTGATTACTTTTATGACACCCTGATAGTGAGCTTACATTATCTAGATTGCTAGATTTGGTTTTTTTGTCAAATTTCATATGTTTTAGGGACATATATGCCTACACCGCAACTATTTCCACATGTCACATCTATTCCATAGAGCACTACATTCGTAAGTTGTAATGTTGCATTCATTAGTTTCAGAGTCACATTCATTAGTTACAATGTTGCATTCAATCAATTATGCACCACATTTGACTATCAATAAAAAAGAAGGAATAAAATTGTGATTTTCATTTTTATGTTTTTAACATTCAATAGGGAAAATTTTTTATGTTACTGATTTATGACTTCTAGTTGTGTAGAAATCATTGGGAGAAGACTTTGAAAAAAACTACAAGTTAATCCAATTTCTTGTAGGTTCCATTGTGTGTGTGATTTTTTAATTTAGGAACATTTGGAATTGGTGCTTAAAAGGAATAATTGTCTTCTATGTCTTGTGCACTTGCACATGTGTGAGTCAGTTACGAAAAGTGTGTTGTCTAAAGTATCCTCTCTCCTTGCACTATGTGTGATTCTTGGGAGATGAGAAATAGCAATACACAAGAATTCCCTTTTTATTTTTGTAGGAGGCCTACTTAGTAGTTCACCCCAAGGTTCAACCTTAAAAACGTATCTCCAGAAGGCTATATAAAGGGCAAAAAATTAAAAGGTGAGCTCAATCTACTTGTGTCATAGGAGGTGGGCCTTTGTGGTCTTGGGTGGTTTCAGACATGGGTTAGAGATTTCAGTCTCCCATTGCTACTGTCATGGTGTTCTTAGGAGTTCCTCCACTATAAACCATTATTTTAGAAGCCTAAGACCTTTTGTGCATCTATTATATGTGATGCAAGGGATACAAATCATACCATAAAGTTACTCACCATGTATGGTTCTTAGTTGAGGTGACAAGGTTCCTTGCTAGCATTTTATCCTTTCAAGGTGAGTGGTGTTAAGGTTGTACATTACCTTGGAATACCCTAGTTACCCACTCCTTTTACTCGTATTAACATGCAAATGTGGTGGGCCCACTATAGTAGATAACCCATTACAACTAGCTAGGTTGTGCTTGTTTGAAGTGTTTTTGAGCCAAGGCTTAGTGAGTTTTGTGGAATAAATCTTGTGAAATACCTCATTACCTAAAATTCAAAGATTCAAATTAGTAAAATCTGTGTTTTGAGTGTTTGTTGTGTTTTATGACCAAATTTACAAACTACCCAAAATGAAAAATCACTTAGAAACCATTGATTTTAGGCCATAAACTAGATCACCACATATGTCAAACATAGAACCACAATTTTTACATTTTGAAACTTATTTGTCAAGCATTGAATTATACTTGTCCAATTTTAAACCACAACTATCATACTTGTATTTTATTTATCTCATAAAGCTAGTGATATTAGGGATGAAGCTTGTACAAGGTTCATGGATGATTACACTTTTGTAAAAAGTGAAGTGTTCAAGGAATTTGTGTGGAGATGTAGTAGAGATGAATTTGTAAGAAGATTGAATGATAAAATGAACAAATTCCTATAATATTCAAGACAAGAGGTGTTTGATAGGCTGATAGTACAGATGAAGGATAAAAAAGGAGAAATTACACATGAAGAAGGAAGTAGATTAGTTAGAGATAGTGGTATTCTCTAGTTACCTGAGTGGGATATAGTGTGACCAATGAAATTATATAGGTTAACTACACCTGATCCATGAGGATTCGATGCATATTTAATCCACTAAGCATCAATCCCAATAAGATATTCAATATCAATAAAAATGAAGAAGCCATTAATCTAACTTACTAAAAACATGAAATCTTGACAAACACCTATTCTAAGACATTGAAACTTATCCTATTGGGGGAGTGGTGTCGCATTGATGTGGAATGGTGACCCTTTCCCAATACTTTGGATAATGAGCTTGTTTCAATCAATTTTATTGAATAAACTAGATGAAGTTGATGAGACATATATGAAACATGATGAAAGCTATTTTAACATGATATATTATAAGATGTATGTTGTAAATGAGTTAAAATATATTGTAAATGTATGCAATATTTAAAGATGCAAGTCCTAATTATAAAATATGCTAAATTGATGCAGAGAGGAAGGACTCAAGACAATAATCATAACACTTTCCAATGAAGGTTTCAAAGCAAACAAGGCACAAGTACTTCTTTGTCTATTTGGAATTGTGTTCATAAAACATTAAGCATATGAAAACACTCTTGTGTCACTCAACCCTTGATGGAAACATTGAATAAAAGAAAACATGGTGTATTCAAACCTATCTCAACATTCTCGAGGGGTTCCCCAACATTCTCAGTCATTTTTTACAGAAAAACACTAATTTTGGACGTGCAAAATGAAGATATTCTCATTCAAAATTCTTCCCAACCTTTGGAATCAATGTTACAAGGCTTATTTAACATGTTCCAATTATTTCCAACTAAAGAAACTTACCAACAACCTTTTTGCTAATTATAATTACATCATTTTCACTTTTGACAACATTTTTTGACAACTTTTTGCAATATGACTCTAAAACATCCTAGAACCTCCTAAAAAGACTCCAAATGACTCAAAATGGTCTCAAATGACCATATTGACTCCAATGAAACCAAAATCCAAATTTTATCAATATTTGCAACAATTTGCCTAAACAAGTGTATTAGGGTGCCCCTGCACCATACTCCCTGAAGAGAAAAAATTCAAGCTCCACTTGAATTAAGGTCTGTAACAGTGTAACCAACCAACATCCAACATTTGAGAATGATTTTAAATCTACCCCATTACCTGCAACAACATCCTCTTTGAAAGGGTAAAAATTAGAAACCAAATCTTCAACCTTGAAATCAATTGCTCTTCTTCTCACATCTGCCCTTTGCTTGCATCTGCTAACTCTACTTTTTTTCTCCCTTGCTTGTTGATGGATTTCATGCATTGCAATGACAATTTTCTCTCTTTCATCACCTTTTTTCATTTTGACCTTAGACCTCTCACTCCTTTGCCACTTATCATTTAACTGAGAATCCATTTCCCAAAGGTTATGCTTCCTTGACCCTGCTGCATGATCTGCACCTATGACTATCCCTTGCAAAATTGTTGCATCTATTCCTTTGTCAACTAATTGGAGTTCCATAACTGCTACTGTATTACTCATTTATGCAATCTCAATGGGAGCATTTTGCCTCCTATTTCTGTCTCTAACCATGATTGCATCAAGCATAGGATCTTGATTAGTTGTGTTGTACTCCTTCAAAAGAGTCAAATAGTGTCTAACTTCTAATATCTCCTTTTGTAATATGTGCAAATGATGTGCATATTCTTCACCTTCAGTGGAATACAAAAAAAAAATAGTTTTCCTTGTTTCTTCAACGCCATTACTTCTTATATTTTGAAGAGACCCATGTAGTACAACTGTGTTATGTCTTCCACACTCATTAAGTGATCCTTTCAACATGTCAACTGCTGATTGAAGGGGCTTGGTCTAATAATCCACAACATAAACTTTATCTCCCAAATCCACAATGTTTATTGTTTCTTTCTCCATTGGATTTGCACAATTATTGGCCTTCTCCTTTTCTCTATTCATATCAGTCTGCAAAATAGAAAATTGAACCTCTAGCTTGGGATTGAGCCTCTTAACTCCATCTTGTATTAGATTACATTCACCAAAATGCTGAAGCAACTAAAAGGTAAAATGGGTTGCATTCTCATATTCCAATTGTAAACATTTAACATCTTCATTTAAATTGAAAGGTTTTCCTTCCCATTCAAGCAACTTTATATGAGGATTGATACCTCTCTTTGGGATGTCATATACCACTATATCAGCATGTTCCTTGATCAAATATTGGGCCTCTAAAGGAATCTCATCCATCTTAATTGTCATCACAACATATCTAGGTCTAATTATAATTGCAAATCACATTTCCTCCTCTTTCATGGGTTTAACAAACTCCTCTCCTACCAACATCAAACTAGATCCCGCTTGTGATTCTTGAATTTATTCTTTCAAAGGTGTGAGAGTGTAAGAGACCCCATCCTTATCTATGACATAGGTTTTTTTCCTACCATCATGGACTTCCTTCCTATCATATTGCCATGGTCTACCTAGCAACATATGGAAAATATCCATGGGAATGATGTCACACAAAACTTTGTCCTTATATCTCCCTGTTTGGAATTCTACCAAACTTTACTCATTCACTATCACTTGTTTCTCTTTATTTAACCATGATACCTTATATGGAGTTGCATGGGTTAACCTTTTCAATTTTAACATTTCTACCTTTTCAACGAAAGTCAAGTTATCAGTATTACCAGAATCGATGGCAATCTGACAACATTTACCTTGGCTTTTGCAAGTGGTCCTGAAGAGTGATTTTCTTTGGGGTGGTTCCTTCTCCATGGTAACTTTGAACAAGGTTATCCTCATTAGTAAAAGCTCTCCAATTTTTGGTTCCTCAACTTGTGGTGAAGAATTCACACTTTTAGCATCTCCACCTTGTGCTACTTGATTTCTCCTTTCATTCCCAAAAGAAGTAGATGACTGTTCTTCTAGGAATTTCCTTGTTTAATGGCCTGAAAATTTATTACATTTATACCACTTTCTAGTGAATCCACTTGATCCTCCTCTACTCCCAAATCTGCCCCTAAAATTTGATCTTCTTCCCCTAAAATTGCCCCTTGATTCTTAGGCTTGTTCTTGAGAGTTACTTGTGTCTCCTTGAATCTCTTGTGACTGTCCTAAATTAGAAAATGATCCTCTTCCTCTAAATTTCCTTCCCCCACCTCTACTTTTTTTCTATTGTCTTCTTTTCAACTTTTCTTCAACCTTTATGGCTAGTTGGTAGCATTATTCTACCGTTCTAGGACTTGTGAGACTTAGTTCAACTTGTAGACTATATTTCAGTCCATTTAAATACCTTGCAACCTTATCAACATCCTCTTCCATATGGCCTAACCTAATACTCAATTTGTAGAATTCTTTTGTATAGGTCTTTACATCCATGTCTTTTTGTTTCAAATTTTATAGTTGCCTATACAATTGAATGACATAATCACTAGGTAGGAATTTACCTTTCAACTTTGCAACCATTCTATCCCAAGAGGTGATCTTCACCTTTTCTTTCTTCCTTCTCTCTTCTTGCACATAGTCCCACCAAAGGGATGAATGGCCCTTCATTTTTTTTCTTGCCAACTTCACTTGTTGTCCCTCAGGCACATCTTCAAATTCAAAGTATTTGTTAGATAATTCTCCTATCCAATCAAGAAGTTCCTCACCATTCAGACTACCTGAATACACTAGGAGTTCCATCTTCAATTTGGAACCTTCACCTCTAACTACTTTCAACAATCTCTCCAACCATATATCATCAACATCTCTTTCTTCATGGTGTTCTCCTTGTGGTGGATTGTCTTCATCCATCTCTTCTTCCTGATCACTCAAATCTCATGTGGTTGCACCTCTTCTCTGAATTGTCTCAATTGTTGTAAGCCTTGCATCAAGACTTGTTTTCATTTCTCTCATCTCTTGGGAATTTTTTTCTCCCATCTCTTTGGCCAACATTTCTATTGCTCTTTCAACAACATTTCCTCTTGGAGGCATCTTTACTTATCTTCAATTCACCAAACTAATTTTTTGAATTTATTGGCTCTGATATGAATATGATGCAAAGGGGAAGGACTCAATACAGTAATCTTAACACTTTCCAATGAGGGTTTCAAAGCAAAAAGGGTGCAAGTACTTCTTTGTCCATTTGGCAATGTGTTCCTAAAGCCTTAAGCATGGGAAAACACCCTTGTGTCACTCAATCCTTGAGGGAAACATTGAATAAAGGAAAACATGGTGTATTCAGACCTATCTCAACATTCTCCAAGGGTTCCCCAACATACATAGCCCTAAAAAAAATGATCAATACAATGCTTTATGCAAATTGTATATTGTTGCCCCAAGGTGCAATAAGGAAAGGACTTCAAGCAAAAGGGAAGAAATTCTTGTCATACAAGTTCCCATACTTGTGCAGGATTCTAACATCATGCCAACATGTTCCTTTAACCCTCCATTGATAGACAATGCAAGGATCATTCAAAGACACCAAGAACCTAGGGTTGTTATGACTGTTTCACTACAAATCTGAAATTTATGTCAAAGAGATCTCCTTCACATGTGCCATTCACGACTTTCCCTTTTTCAAGAGTTTTCATAGGCCTAGGATAGATTTTTCTACAAATTTTCATGAATTTTGGATGGTAAAAACTCCATCCATGCTCAAATTTCCCTCATTGGAAACCCTAGGCACAATTTTGGGCTGCAATCACTAAAAGTGCAATATATTTTACAAAATGCAATGGAATATAATAAAAAAATAGTAATTTGGAGGCTAAGAAATTTCTTCAACTTCCTACTTCACCAGCAAGGTTGTATTGGGTCATACCAAGCCGTACAACAAGTTTCTTAGTTAGTTTTTACAAAAAAACTAATTTTGGACATGCAAAATGAAGATCTTCTCATTCAAACTTCTTCCCAACCTTTGGAACCGATGTTACAAGGCTTATTTAACATGTTCCAATGATTTCCAACTGAATAAACTAACCAACAACCTTTTTGCTAACTCTAATTACATCATTTGCACTTTTGAAAACTTTTTGCAAAATTTACAACTTTTTGTAACGACTCTAAAACATCCTAGAAGCTCCTAAAAAGACTCCAAATGACTCAAAATTGTCTTGAATTACCTTATTGACTCCAATGAAACCAAAAGCCAAATTCTATCAACATTTGTAACAATTTTCCTCAACAGGTGTATCAGGGTGCCCCTACAGCATAAATGGATGCAACTAAGTTACCATGGAAGCCATTAATAGATGCTTTAAGCTACTATGATCAAGATTTTAAACTAAAAAGCTAAATGGATGCAAGATGAGTGTGATTTTCAATAGCATAAATTTTCTCTGAAAAGGTGGATCGCTATTCAATAGATGTAATCTCTATTTATAGAATAGCAGAAAAAGAAACCGATGGTCAAGATTGAAAGAATCAATCAATGGTCAAGATGGAAAGAAGATGGAGGAATTTATTATGGATTCCCATAAAGGGTTGAAAATACAAATTTCTATTTAATCAAGGGCTCACAATCATGCAAAGAAGCACACTTTCAAAGCTTGCTTAAGAAGTTTGTTGAAAGTTTGTTACAGAGAAGAATATTCCCTTTTTTGAATGAGTGTAAAATGAGAATATTCTCAAAGAATGTTCTCATTCAAGTGGATGAGGAAAATTAGCATTTAGCAAACTAAAACAAATTTTTAATATGCAAAGGGGAGGGATATTCCATAGGAATATTCCCTTTTGGAGGAATTTAAGGTTTAGCATTAAATAATTAATTTATTTAATGAAAGGGGTGGGATTAGAATATTTAATTAAATAACTAGGATAACTAGGAATTATTTAATTAAATACGAAGATGTAAGAAGGATAATTAAATAATTTGCATTATTTGATTAGATAGGATGAAAGGTGAATGTAAAAGATAGTAAATTAACCTAATTAGGTCAATTAGATTAATATATGAACATGATGTCTTTGATTAATTAACTAGGTTAATTTAATCAAACAAGTGAAAAGAGGATGGGTGTTAGGATGAAATGATGTTAGTATATTAGATGCAAGTGTGTAGTATCATTTAAGACATTTTTAAGTGTCTACACATAGTATTAGCTATTGGCCTTTATACCATCAAGAATCATAACACATGGGTCTTTTCATCTAAAGATGAAGCCTTAGCTACAATGTCTAGATCAAAATTCATCCCCAAATGGGATATATTGGCAATTTGAGCCTTAGCCCCGAACACTAAAAAGCCAACTATAGCAAAACCAACAAGAGACATGAGAGATGGACTGATTATAAAATGGGTATTTGATACTGCATCAATTGAGGTAGCTACATTAGTTGTAAATGTTGCTAAATTTAGTAAAGAAACTACTAAATCATTGTAGGAGGAATACAATCAAGATTTGAAGAAGTATAATGACTTGTTGATTGAGTATAACAAGGAAAAGGAGAAGATTGGATAGCTAGAATTATAATTTCAACAACAAGAAGTGTAGTCATAGATGCAACAAGTGCAACCATAGGTGGAACAACAATAGAAAGCACCACCATCTCCCCCACCACAATCATTGGAAATGGTTGTATGGAAATACAAGTGTATAACTCCAACCACTTCTGATGCACCACCCTCCAAAACAAGGACTAGCAAGAAGGATTTACTTAAGCAGCTGAAAATATATGATGAAATATTAATGCACTATGTGTAAAAGCATGAGAGTAACATGCTTGTATTGGTTAATGTTCTAGGGCATTTAATGGGTAAGATATTAAAGAAATTCAACAATGTACATAACAATTATTCTTTAATGATGACAAAAATTGGTATGTTCAAGAGAAAGATAAGACAAAGGCAATCCTTGATGCAAACATGGGTGTCAAGGCTCAATTATTTGAATGGTATGATCAAAGGATCAACTTATGATCCTAATAAGCCAAAACAAATTACTCCAACATACCAAATTGTGAAAAGTGCAAGTGAATATCAAGGGATTGGTCACGTGGAGGACAAAATAAGATAATTGTTCTAGGAGTTTGATGACAATGATTTAGGAATTTTTCCTAATATTTTGGATGCAAATTTGAAGGAGTTAAGTCATGTGCGGTATGAAGATCACAATTGGAAAGCGTTACTGCAACATTGGCTTATCTCATTTGTGAAGGAGATTCTATTGATATTGAATTGATGAAAAGAAGTTTGGACAAGTTGTGGGATACAAATAGGTTTTTGGAATATTTTGATAAAGAAGCTAATCAAGTGGTGAAAAGGTATGGCACCTACATGAATAAGTTGGATGAATTTCTTTCTTTTAACTAGCCTATAGAGGAGCATTATGCTACATGGGATGATAAATACAACAAGCTACTAGAGTTATAAATATTTGAACAATGTGGACCAACCTTTTTGTCTTTTGTACACCATCAACATGAACAAGGATCTTCAATAGCTTCAACAAAGGCATTTTTCTTCTAGCGAGCAAAGTTTTTGTCCTACATTCCAAGTAAATTTCCTAAACTCTACAACTAAATGAAGAATGAAGGAAGTAGAAAAACAAGTGCAATTGTCCACATCAAGCATATTTGCAGGGACAAAGATACTTCAAATAAAGATAACTATTTCTTTTCTTTCTGAATATTCCTTCCATGAGTAGTTGTGCTCATGTTTTCTAATGTATTTATTTGTCAAATAAAAATATGATGTGTACTTGGCTTGAAGCTTGTTTTTCTCTCTTGTTTCTATAAAATGGAATTCAAGGCCATTTGCATGGGATCTTGGAATATTTTTTTAATGCAGAGCATAGTAAATAGAGTGTGAACTTTCTAGGTCATTGTCAAAGTCTAAATTGTATGTAATTTACAAGTGTTACAGGTCAGTGGTAGCATCTTTCATGAATACAATGGAAATTTTCTAGTCAATTGTCTCCTATTGTATACTTCCTACAATTTATGAATTTAATTTATCAAAGATCATTTTGGTTCATCTTCATTGTTTTTCTTTTGAAGACATGTTTCTATTATAGCTTTTACTCGAGGAGTGAATTAAATTCTTTAATAATAATATTGAGTTGTATGAATGTATGCAAGGAGTTGTAAGTAGAATTGGCTAGGTATACTAAGTGCAGTAGTGTAAGGCATTGTTGTAAATCTTGTAGTTGTTTGGGGAAAATATTGATATGCATGCTTCAGTTGCATTAATTCTAACTTCATGCCCTAGGTTAAGGTACCAATCTCTTGCATTTTTCTTGATTTATAGTCTCCATGGTTGCTCATATAAAAGAACATTTACAAATATTAATTTTATTTAAATTTTTGTGTTAAGTAGAAGTCATTTCTTGTTCTATTGCTTTGAATTGTTGAAAATGCATAAAGGATGTTGCTTGATCTTTTAATTTTCATAGTCATCAAGCAAATCTATAGAGAATACATCTACTTTTAACAATATTCATGATAATTAGAAAAGGAGGTCAATAATACTATCAAGGACTACCCTCCTGAATCTTGCAGAGCCCAAAGTGAAGAGGGAAAGTGTAATTCAACTTTCTCCTAGTCGTTTGCCAATCCCTCCTAGTAATTAACCGTTGGAAGTGGAAATTCCATAGATTACTAGTGAGGTTTGTTTGTGATTTAAAAACAACCAACATATATAAGGCATCAATTACAGTTAAGATTCAATTAAGATTGGAATTTAATTAGGAATAGGGTTAAATAGAAATGAAAATTAAATTTATATTTACACATAGAAAATGTCCACCAAATCAAAGCACAAAATATAAAATATATTACAATTTTTTTAATTTATAGTTTATTGAAAATTTGGTTGAAAATTTGTGCTTATGCACATCAACATGTAATCCAATTTTAGGATTGACAAAAAAGTTTTGTAACATGCCTTTGGTTATATCTAATTTTTTTACTTGATCATATGACAATTCAAGACATAATGTTCTTCCCTCTTGGCTTCTCTTTGTTGCCAAAATGACTCATATTTGCTTGTGAGTGTTTAGACATGGACAATAATTCCCTCTAAGGTGGATGTTATTGAAGCCAATTAAGGGTTCTAATTATATGTTTTAATAGTTTTATCATTTCTTTTCAATAGAAGCGGGTTTCGTTGGGGAGTGTTTGCATTTTAACCTTCCTCATCCATTTTTCCTATTTGAAATTCAAAAATTAAAAATTAAAAGCTTAAAATTAATTTTTATAATCTATAAATGAATACCTAAATCATAATAAAAACTTTAAACTAATTTTGAAAAAACTTTTTTAAAAAATGAAATAAAACCTTACCTCTACACTATGGTCAATACAAGCACAAATGATGATCCTCAAAATGGATGTCAATTCTCAATTTGGATATCCATTATAGAAGGTTTTTTCTTTTTTTTGTTGATCACCTCTATAAAATGAAAATCATTTTTTTTCACTTTTCTCTTCAACAAACACAAATATCCATTTTTTTATAAAGGATATCTATTAAATAGTGGATAACATATTTTAAAAAGATATTTGTATATAATGAATAACCGTTTTATAAAACTAATATCAAGTGTGGTTTGCTTTTCCTCTTAAAATGGAAAGATATTAAAACTGCAGAATCTGATTTTTCAAATTTTTAGCTCTTTTTAGGTGGCGACTGTTGGTATGGCAGTTTCTAACAGTCGCCAGTATGCCAGTTTCTAATTTTGGTTTTAATCTGAACCAAACCAAAATCCTGCGCTACATGAATACTTGTGCTATTGTTTTTCTGTGAAGAGTAAATAGGCATGAGGATGGAGATAGTTACTGTATGGTCCCATGTGGGGGCTTGGGCTTCTATTTTCATGGATCAAGAGGTCTCATGGAACAAACAAAATTATGCTACAGGATTAATTGGAATCTCCTCCTGAAAAATAGCAGCCCCTACTTTTTAGGACTGCAAATTTCAGCGGGTGAAATTGAGGTGGGGCTAGAAATTGTCCCTACAGCTTAGGAATTTTTTAGGAATTTTTTTGCCACTTGTCTATCACTTTGAATTTTAAATTCCTAAAAAAAATTAAAAAATGAGAGAATTTTTATTTGTTTATTAATTTTTATCAAATTACTCCACTTCGTCCCTTGATTTTTGGAGCTCAAACTTTCCAACTGAATTGCAAAATTGAATTCATGGGACCACCATCTTTAAAATATTCCTAAAAAATCTTAGCAGCACTGCTGAAATTTTTTAGGAAGCCCCCTCCATGGGACCGTACCCTTAGAGCATGTATAGTAGCTGCTATGATATTGGCAGTCTGTGCAGGCACTGAGGAGGCAGAAACGCTCTACATAGTTCACATGGACAAATCTCAAATACCCTCCACATTTCTCAGCCCCCATGACTGGGACAAATCGGTGCTCTTATCCGTGGCGGAGGTGAAGCGACAATGTGAAGTGGATAGAAAGTTGGTGTACACGTACGACACCTTTATGGGTGGATTCAGCGCATTGTTGACGTCAGTGGAGTCGGAGGCGTTGCGAGCGTTGCCTGGCTACGTGAGAAGCCAGGAGGACAAGGGCAATGATTTGGTGCTCGATACGGAAGATCCTAAGTATCGATGGGAATGGGAAGAGGCTCCAGACTACTCGTTCATATGAGTTCCTGGGCTCTCTGAAAACATGTGGCTGTGGCTGTGCATTAGATAGTGTTAGAAATGATATATTCCTCTGTTTATGAAACGATCTAGAGAATCTGTGAGTCTTTGTTAATTTTGTGTGTAAATCCATCACTAATGAAATTTATTGGAGCAATTAAGGGTTTCTGTTATGTTAGATATTCTGAATCCTCTTATTTGGAAATGGATTAAAATAATCAGTGAGTTTGTTAGTTTTGTGATCAAATCCATCACTAAATTAACAAATTAATGGTTTTTCTTTGGTTGTATATATGTTAATTTGTAATATAATTCCTATAATTCCAATACCCAGAAGAGCCAGGCACCCGAACAGCCCATCTTGTACCTATTCCATCATCTTCCTCGCCATGAACAGCTTCCGTAGGCAATTTTATTATTGAATTCCAATCCTTTCTGCCACCATTTGCACTTCCTATTTGAATTCCAATTTTATTAGGCAATTTTATTATTGAATTCCAATCCTTTTTACCAATTTTGCCTGGTTTTGCCATGTAATGAATTAAAGTTTTTTTTTTATTTGCTGAGTTTTGCCAAGTTGCGAATTTTAAAACTATGAGTGAAACACGCTAGAACTTTCTTTTAGAGAAGCACGGGGTGCACATAGAAATTGAAATTCCATATTGGCCTTCACAAATAGTTACCAGTATACAGATGAGGATCACATCCTCGTCCCCACAACTTTTGGAGACCAAATTTATATATAATATAGCTGCACCCTTATTCATTTATTCTTGTATCCAAATTTCAATGGCATTCCCATTCCCATACCAGTACCCTACTCCCACATCTTCAATTAACTATGCCTACGTGACAGATTTGGATTGCCCCTCTACAGCAGAGAAATAAAGTCCTATCAACATGATAGAGAAATAAATGCTTATCACCATAATAATTGATCTGTAAATGTAAAGCATTTAATGAGCAGCATTCAAGTGTTTTTCCTAAGATGGGAGTCATGAAGCTTCATCGAACAGTTCACAATCTCCATCTGCTGCCATTGTTGGATCACCTCATCCTGGGTTGGGGAGTGTTTATGCAAATGCCTCTAAGCCTATAATAGGTTTGAGAGGTTTCAGAAGCAACAGACAATGGTTCATTGCCTCCTGAGGATGGGAGTGTTAATACCTCAGCCACTAATGTTGTGAACTTCGAAAGTGGGATTGCCAATGAAATTTGGACTGTTGTGCAGAGAAAAAAGAAAAAGAACTAAGTCACCCACAACATGCATCTTTGATCACCCTCCAAAAGTGGTGTCATGCTTTGAATTTCATTAAATAGATCTTGATGAGATCCTTTTGCTTTTCAGGATCCTTACAGTTAATGTCATGCACCCCTGTTTATGGGTCTGATTTACAATCCTATTTCCATTTTTGTTCTCTTTTTTAGAATGGGCACAGTCCCCATGACCACAATTTACCTATCAAAAAAAAGAGATCCATGGTTAAAATCTCACAAAAAATTACATTGGTTAAGGAACATGAGACACTAAATAAATTTATCTGTGTGCTTACAAGTTAGCAGATCAAACAGTCCCCACTATAACCCATTTTACCACTTGACAAATACAAATATAATTTACGTAAAAGGCAACCATATCCTCTCTACCTAGAAAACAAAACGGAACATTGGCAGTGGTTTCCAAACATGCTGCCTCTAATAATTTCAGAAATGGAGAAAATAATTTTTTGATAAAGAGAACCTTTTTTATATTAACAAAGTACATGTAGATTACAAAAACCCATCAGAAAAGGAGAATTACGTGGTGAAAGATTAAAAGTGTCCTTACATCATAGATACTAGTATTGCCCAGAGTAACAAGGGTAAGCAAAGATACAATAAGATAAAAGCATACATATTCTGAAGCTGCAAAAGTGAAATTTGAAACCCAAAATGTGAAGCACTGAGGCATAGTTCCTTTGGCTGTTTACTGTTATAGTTGTGCAGAGCCTCTTGCATTGAGCAAGGAATGCCATGTGTTTTACAAATTAAAAAGGGTTGGGCACCATTTATTGGATGTCACTGGACATGGGGTTAGGATTTATAACATAACTTTGGAAGGTAAGGTTGAAATGGCTAGGTTGGTTGGGGAGAGCGAGGCAAAATTAAAGGTGTGCCCTTAGAATCTATTCTGAAGTATTCCAATGTGTCATTTTTTGCTAATATGAATGTGATAGGAGAGGATTTGAAATTTGCATATGCACACATATAAGCTCAATCTAGAAGGGTATAGAATATAATGCTTTCATTTATTGACATATAATAGAATATAAATTTAAATTGTATGTTTAATATTTTATAGGGTACTTTTATAACATCTGCTCATTAAAATTATTGAAACTATATTACTTCTTGTAAAAAGTTCTTAGTAATTACTTCTTGTGTGCATATATGTCTATGAATACAATCCTTTTATTAAATATTATAACCTTTGAATGTATATTTTTCTGCAGTTTGTGAAGAACCATTTTTTTGTTACACTATCATGGATAGGAATTTGCATCGTCTGATTCTTACAAAGACTGGTTTTAGGAGGTTTAGTGCAATGCTATCACAAAATGACCTAGAATATGAAGATATATATTCGATAGATGATGAGCTCCCTGATTTTGTCCCAAGTACGCAAACAGCCAATGAGCCAGTCATACCTGATTTTCCTCCATGTACAAATAGGGAAAATGAATTAACATTCAGCTCTACTCCATTTGAGCATTATACTAATGTTTTTTCTCCTACTGAAGTTCACCTACCATCCAAAGAATCAAATGGACAAGATAAACCACCTTTGGTTCCTCCATCATAGAAGTGAAAGACACATTGGAGCATTTCAGACACCATGGTCCTCATTGAAGCAAAACACATTGAGAAAGATGCAATAGCTAGTGGTGGGGCAATGAAAAAATCTACAACTTCAGTTGAAAAGTGGAAAATTGTTCAAGACTACTATTCTCGTCATGGTGTCCTTCGGACAACAAACCAATGCCGAGATCGATGGGAGCATATTTTGCCAGAATATAAAAGGATCAGAGATTATGAGTCACATATTCCCTTTGGCCATGACAGCTATTGGAATATGACTAGCACAGAGAGAGCTGAAAAAAAAGCTTCCACCAAACTTTCCTATTGAATTGATGGATGCAATGAAAATAAAATTTGGGACTAATAGAGCCATTGATCCTGGGAATATAAGTATTGATACTTCAGAGAAAAATTATATATTTAGTGAGAACATATCATCTCCAAATGAAAATGCTGATGAATTTGATATGGTGAATGCAACAAGTCAAGGCTCACAAAACATTGAGAGTGAAATAGAAAAAGGGTACATTGGTAAAAAGAGGAAATCAGCATTCAAAACTACTGCTATGAAAGACACTATTATTGAAAACAACAAATTAGTTGTTTCTACATTGTAGGTTGCTGAGGAGGGACGTATGAAACGCCATGAAAAAGAATATGCTCTAATGGAAAGGCGTTTAAGTAAGGAAGAATCATTTGATGAAAAAATGATTAAGCTGGAAGAGCAAAAGGTCAATGTTCAAATGAGCATGGTTGCTGCTCTAAATTCCATTGGTCAAACAATGCTTAAGATTTCCAAATCATTTTCAAATGAAAAATGATTTGCTCAATGTTTGTACGTTGTTAAGTCAAATTTTGTATGACAATTAAATAACTATGTAAAAACAATATGTATTTCAGGTTTATTTCAATAGAATGTAGCATCAGAAGGATAATTTCTAGTGACTTTGTATCAAACTTATATACATGAATAAAATGTTGCAGTATTAATGGTCTGGAATATATTGTTTTTTTCAATTAATGTAAGACTGATTTTAAATTTTGGTTAGAGCTGGTTGTATTTTAAATACAGTAAGAATTATTTCCATATCATTATATAAATTGTAAAACAGTACAAGCCCAGAGTAACCAATACTGTTCTTTTAGAGATAGTTGTGTAGGTGTCTAAGTAGGCATTAGATTGATGTTCATGATTTTTAGCTCACACAGTATATTGAAAACCAAATTAAAGTGTTGTGGATGAACTCAAAAGGCTGCAAGTGTAAATCACATCAAGTCCCTTATCCAATTGCTTACTATTATGTGTGCCCTGTATTATATCGTTACCTGTTTCTCTGTACAACAGAAAACAATTCAGACTACAAAAAGCAAATCCAAATTGGCAGAATCAATATTCCCTCATTTAGCTGTCTATTGAAATATGTTTCAAGTTTCAGTTAATCTTAAAATTGATAAATTAAACTGTCTTTGCAGAAACATGGTGCCTATTCCTCTCATTTTACTCTATTTGAAACAGATCATAGATTTTGCGGGAAAGAGGAGTTCTGTAGCTTCAAGCTTCCTGCAAAATCTAGTTGAAAGAACAAGGAAAAAAGTAGGTCCTATAGAGAAATTCCAATGGCTTGGCCTGATGTTGTTTGTGGTGGTTCCCTTCCCTGGAACTGGGGCATGGTCTGGAGCCATTGCAGCCACAATATTAGATATGCCTTTCTGGGATGCTCTTTCTGCCAATTTCTTTGGGGTTGTTTTTGCAGGACTGCTGGTTAATTTATTGGTGAATCTTGGCATCAAATATGCCATTGTTGTTGGAGCCATTTTATTTTTTATTTTTTATTTTTTTGTTATCCACAGGGGTATCCTCAGCGACTGTAGCCCAGCGGGTTCCTTTTATGGGGCGAGCTTGGAGGCGAGACTAGTCCCCTAGGGCCACACAGTGACCAGCACACACCCCAAGTGTGCGTGGCGGGTTAAGTCACGGGCCAGGGAGTTGAACCCAAGACCTTGGGGAGCAAACCCAAGACTTAGACCAACTCTGCTAACCCGCGGGGGCCTGGAGCCATTGAACCATTTTATTTTTTGTCTCAACTATCACTTGGAGTTTCTTAGGTACCTTAGGAAACCATCAAACAATATTAACTAATTGTAACCGGCTGAATTGTAAGCACAAAACTATTTTTGCTCATAAATATTGAGCTTTTATTGACTCTTATAACACTGCTTGAAAAGGGAAGACTATCAACATGATTTTTCAAGAAAGAGAGTTCCAAATAAATAGAGTAAACGTGGTGATAATACAATCCAAAGGAAATTTGCAAAGCTCTTTGTTTTCTACCCTAAAAATTGTGTTGCCAGATGATAAGGGGAAGTTTCAATCGGGATTCCAATGGAGAAGAGAAGGAATTTGATTACACCTCTTGAAAAGTATGGCCAAGTTCTATTGTTTTCTTCTTTTACTGGATTTGTTATGAATTTTCTAGGAAGGTACATCGTGGTGCTCTTGAGTATTAACAATATCTTGAACCTTAGTAAAGCTGCCTCTTGATGCTTGTAAAGCCTGAAGTTTTGGACAAGATATAGCCCGCAGTCTTGGCTAGAACCATGGCTTCATTGAACTTAAAGATGTAATAATTATGATGCCAACCCGTTGGTCAACCCTATTTTTCTGATTTTCAGACTTATAAGAATGGACTATTTCAACACCTTGATGGCATAGCTCTTGAAAAGGACTTATCAAGTAGTTGCATATGCATTTACAGTGCCACTGATTATCAAATGCTTGTACAGTACAGTTTCTTGTGTACCTCTGTTTTCGTAGTTGCAAGAATTTTCTATGTTAGCCAATACAGTCTTGATGTATACTTTAGAAGGATACAAGATCAGACACAGTGGAATTTAATGTTTCATATGTTATTAGAGAAGTAGTGAATCAACTTGAATGCCCTTTCTTGTGTGGAATCTGGCTACCTTGTTACTGTTGCAATCTTTGGATAGGTTGAATATCAAAGTATCAGGGTGATTATAATTGAGCTTGCTTCTATGATTATATTTAACCCTTTAATTTGAGCATCTTACTCTATTTCATATTATTATCTTAGGATTGCAGAGTAATAATTGAAATTTGAGTTCTTCCATTGGAAAATCATGACATTCTCATCCTCTACTTTTGTATTATTATTATTCTTGTTGAACTACCTTATTCCATCTTACGTTTAAAGCTCTCATTAATTGTTCTGAGCTGTGTTGTAATCCTATTAGCATTCAATTCACATAGCCTTGACACGGCATAGCAAAAGTACTATGTAATTTGATGACCTCTGTTTAAAACATGGAAAAATTGTCAAAGACTTGGGAAATGAAAATACAATATGATATTTCTTTAAAAAAACTATTTTTTTTTACTTATGTAGAAAATGAAGGGCTGACTGGTACTAAAATAGTAGGCCATGCCATTGTGAAGCAAGGCTTGTTGTTTTAGGGGCAGAACTTTGTTTTTAACCTAAACTCTTACTAGGGTATACGTTTATTTAAAATAAAACTTATCAGGGTTTAAAATTTAACTTCTTAAATATATCTATTCAAAGTTCAAAATAAAAGTGCTCTAACCCTTAAAGGTATTTTCTACCTCTAAATGTAAAAAATTGAGCCATAAAATACATATTATCCACAAAACAATGTAGCAACTGCAAAACAATGAATAACTCATTGCATATAGAGTGTCATTGTGTACACAAAGAAACAACTTCCATGAATGAAGGTCTTTGGCTTTATAGACTAAGCATTCAATTTAGTTGTGTCAAGGAGTGGTTCATCAATTTAGAACTTTGGCAATGGGCCACAATCTACCAATTTTATTGTTCATTTAATAGGTGAGTATCCTGTCTTTCAATATAGAGACTAATGATATTATAGGATCAACCTTTTTTGAAAGTACTATGTTCAATTAGGATCAATGAATAACTCATTGCATATAGAGTGTCATTGTGTACACAAAGAAACAACTTCCATGAATGAAGGTCTTTGGCTTTATAGACTAAGCATTCAATTTAGTTGTGTCAAGGAGTGGTTCATCAATTTAGAACTTTGGCAATGGGCCACAATCTACCAATTTTATTGTTCATTTAATAGGTGAGTATCCTGTCTTTCAATATAGAGACTAATGATATTATAGGATCAACCTTTTTTGAAAGTACTATGATCAATTAGGATCAAAATTGATTGGATTTGACCATAATTCTTGTAAATTTCAATGCATGGTGTGAGATAATCTCTATTTAGTGGAGCAAGAATGTTTTATCCTAGGTGGCATGAACTAATCTTTTGAAAAATGTGCAATTGGTAATAAGCTACATTTTCATTCACAAGCCTCAAAAAGGTTATTAGATTCACGAGCATGGTTTGAGCAAATCATTATTGTCAATGAGCACTTTGCTGTTCACAAACATATGAAATCTTTTTCTCAAAAACAGAATGAGATAATCTCCAGTTTTTTGAGGACAAGTTTGCTTTCAGAATTTCTGCATATTAAATTTTCAGATTCTTGTCCAGTTTGAGGAGCGCTTTGCTGTTCACAAACATATGAAATCTTTTTCTCAAAAACAGAATGAGATAATCTCCAGTTTTTTGGGGACAAATTTGCTTTCAGAATTTCTGCATATTAAATTTTCAGATTCTTGTCCAGTTTGAGTTGCAGGTTTACATTGTAGTAGCAGTTTTAAAGCACTTTCTTGGCTTTGTGGTTGGACACCTACAATGACTTTGCTTTGATTAATTTACCATAGCGTATTTCTCTACAGTGTTCTTATTATTCTTGTATATAAGCCTCAGAAACTTATTGAATTTTTTTGTATTCTATGGTTTTGCAGGGAGGAGATCACTATTACATAATGAATTCCAATTCAATAAAAAAATTAAAATTTCTTCTTTCCCCTACATCAAATATTATTCAGTTGACATTACAAATTTGGAATGATGTTCAAAACTCAAACATTATACAAAAAAAATTAAGATACGAAGAATAGATTTATTTGAAATAAGGCAATCGTCAAATATGGAATTAGATGACATGGAAACAATGCTTCATGCAATCACTTCTGAGCTGGAAAGTGACATTGTCGAAACATTATCTATTTCTCAGTGGGAAGGAAGGATTCAAGGGGAGTGGTATGTGAAACCATGCTCTTTGCATTGGTGGAACCACTACATTTTTCCAGGGAAACCCGGGGACGCGTCCCCCCCCCCCCAAAAATGCCCCGTCCCTGTCCCCGAGACGTCTCGGGTACAGGGGGATGGCAGGGGGATCGTCCCCTTTTCTGCCAAACAATAGGGAACCGTCCCCAAAACAGGGGGACGCCGTTGACCGGATGGGGGACGGCTGACCGGTCCCGAGGATGGCCAGGGGACTTCTAGGAGTCCCTTGGCCGTCCCCGGGATGGGGGACTAGCCTCCCCTAGCCGTCCCCGGGACAGTCAACCATCCTAGAAGTCCCCTAGCCCTCCTTAGGATGGTCAGCCGTCCCCTGCATCAAAGAATGGTCAAAACAAAAACCAAAAAAAAAAAAAAACACATTTTCGTAGCAAGAGAGTGTGAACTTAATTATGTCCACCCATGAAATAAATTAGTGCCACTGCTTGTTGTCTTGAAACTTTGGATAAGTGTAACTAATGCAATTATTCAATATTGATTGTGGCATCTAGTTCAAATGTCAGTGCTAAATTTCAAGATCACATACCATACTTATGATGCTTTATTGTATGCAAGTGCAATTATGTGTTAGGCACAAATGTTCTATAATTAAATAGCTAAACTAAGTCAACCTTCTTTCAAGTTCTGAATTATTTTCATTAATAATTCCAGTAAGGATGTTAACGCAGTAGGATATCCTATCCTTGTTCGTTGCAGTTTACATTTGGTCTTCCATAATCTATACCTATACATGGGTAACATCAATCACAAACTTAAATTTATATTTGACCGAGAGATCTGCAGTCCTGTCATGGACAGGGGAGGTTTCAATCACCAAGCATCTGTAACTGTTGAAGGCTGAAGTCTTTGTTTCAGTGACTATTATTTATTGGGAAGTGCATACATCTCCAAATATTGTGCTAGTGATGAACATGGTATTGCATAAAATACAATTCAAGCATTTAATGTTGTGCTAGATTTTCTGTGAGTGTTTTCATTTGGTTATTCTTCTTTTTCTCATTGAAAAATTCAGGTTTAAAAAAATATTTTTCTTGAACTGACTTTAAAATTAAAAAATCCAATAAATTCAGGAATCAATCAAACCTTGAAATATTTTACCTAATTTTAGTTAAGGGAAGAAAAAAATAAAGTATTTAGTTATTAGAGCAGTCCATTAAAAATATATGATAAATATAAAAAACTAATTTATAATAATTTCATAAATATAATGACAATTTATTTAGAAAAAAATATAAATATTATATTTGTTAAATACAATACTATTTTTATAACATTTTGAAGTTAATTTATGTTATTTATTTTTTAAATCAAAGTATTAAATTATTATTTTTTAAATGCAAATATATTAGAGATAAGATTTTGCACATTTGCTTTACAACTTTTTCCTTTGGAGGGGCTTTAAGATCTATTTTCATGGAGCAAGGGGTCCCATGAAGGAAAAAAAACTATGCTACAGGATCAATTGAAATCTTTTGCTGAAAAATAGCAGCCCCTACAGGATTGCAAATTTGAGCAGGTGAAATTGAGGTGGGGCTAGAAATTGCCCCTATAGCTTAGGGATTTTTTTTGCCACTTGTGTATAACCTAAAATTTTAAATTCCTATCAGTCCATTCCTTAAATTTTGGAGCTCAAACTTTTAAGCTAAATTGCACTATTAAATTCATGGGACCACCAGCGTTCAAACTTCCTAAAAAATCTCAGTAGCACCCACTGAAATATTTTAGGAAGCCCCCCTCCATGGGACCTTACCCTAAGTCATGTTTTATTGATGTGTTGATGTGGCATCACATGATTTGTTGCTTTTTAGATCTAAGGAATACATTTCATTCAATTTTGGATAGTCATCATCAACACTAACCACTTTAAAGTCAAGACTGTTGGTCCAATATTGTTAAAAATATTGGGAATTAAATCAACAAATGTTATAACAACTATTGGAACATGCTCCTTTCCCCTATATTGACATATCTCTTTCTACTTTGATGAGTATGGTGTATAATACCATGATATTGAGCTTAAATTAAAAGGATATGTTTTATTAGAGCATTTATGTTAGATATAAGTTTGCCTTACCTAAAAATGAAATTAAGAATTTGAATTAATTTTTTTCTTAAAAATATACATTTTTTTTAATTTATATTACATCTTGGTTTAGTATATTAGTAATAGATAAATAATGTTAGTTATTTATGTAAGTAGATTGGTTTGATATGATAATTGAAAGGTTTTATTAAGTCCAAATGTAAAAGACATCTAAGAAAATTGAAAATTTTGAAATCAATTCAATATCCTTTGCATATAATTTATGGTGCATTAAATGTGTAGTTTTAAGCTCTTCCATTCTCTAAAATGATACCTTGTGTTTGTGAAAAGATGAAAGGCATTGGAGGATAATGCACCTAACAATTTGCTACATGGATATCTATTTTAATTTTTGTGCTTGAAACTTTACAATTTTAGAAGATGTTTAGAGGTGTCGAGATGAAATAAAGGGTGTGTGAAGACTTATTGTGCATGAAACTTTATATGTTGTAGATTGCATTTTTCAACATGAGAAATGGCAACATGAACAATACAACAAACCAATGTACATGGAAATAAGTAAAGATCAACATGAATAGGCATTTAAACCACATTTGAAATTGTTGTTTTGTTGTTGTGCTTTACATAGTCATTTCTAGATTGGGGGGATTTCAATAACCACCTTTTAGACTTCCCTTATTCTAAGGATGTTTGTGTTTGGAGATTGTGACATCAATTTTTACAAACCTTTACATATTGGAAGATGTGTTTACATATTTCAAGGTTGTTGACCTACCTTGTTTGGGATCTTACTTCTAGAGTAGACAAGTATTATTTATTTTTTGATCATCATAGGGTTTCATTTGGACAAGGAGGTGTAAGTTTTATAACCTAATGATCTAGGTGGGTGAAATCATAATACTGTGTCTCACTTTTTGCCCAAGATGAACATTTACATCAATATTTTTAACTGAATCTTCCTCTTCTGAGACCTATAGTAGCTAAACCATAAATAATTTAAAGATGATGTGAACTAGTGATTTGTGGAAATTTGCGTGTAGATTCTAAATATATATTTTTTTCAAATTTTCCAAAATAAATGATGAATCTTTCAACATCTCCTTTAATAACTGGTTTTAGACAGAAAGCAACATTTTCATAAAGTAATGTTTGTGTCGTACAACATAACTTTTTTTTCTATAAAGGATTAAATTCTAATTTTTGGAATATAGATTTTCAACATCAATATCTAGGGAAAGGATATTTTTTCATAATTTTTTGTTGCATATTTTTTTAAAAATTAATTTTTGAAGTTGCTGTAACTATAATTTGGACATACGTGTGTGTCGTACAACCTAACTTTTTGTGTACATATCGAAATCCAATTTTTCTTTTTTGGGTGAAACAAGGAAATCAATATCTAGGGAATGGGTATTGTTTGAATTTTTTTTACAATGGTTTACTATTTTTCCACCTCTGCACAACAAAGAGGTTGATGTTCAAAGAAAAACCTATGTTTAGTAAAAATTGAAAATTAAATACATGATAAAATGAAAATATATCAAACCTATACTTGTTGGAAAGCTAGTTTCAAGGGCTACAATCTTGAAAAATATAATTTTTAATGATGCTATTTAATTCATCAAAAGGTAAGGAAAAAATGGTCTTTTGCCAACATTTTGATAGTTGTGAAGGAGACTCCATTGTGGGTATGATTTAATACTATAGGGGTTATATCCAAGGGGGTTTGATCTAAGGGGTTTTTATTTATCTCTCTTTAATTAAAACCCTTTAGATGGAGCCTCTCAAGACTTAAATCATTAGTTTTTCTAAAAATAGTGATTTCAGGAAAAAATCAGCACATCCCAAAAGTGAGACACAGTATACTAGTAGCACCCAGGTCATTGAATCATTTTGTGACAATTGAATTTTTTTCTCCAAGTGTTGATTTTTCCCATAAAATCTAAATTGCAACCATTTGATTGATGTCGCATGACAATAAGGTAAGAAACACGTGAACATAATTTTTATATTTAACATTATAATGGTGTCACTTTTTACATAGAGAGTATATAAGTAAAGGTTCAACTTTTGTATGAGTAATAAGATTAAGTTTGTACATGTTTTTTGTAAGGGGTTATCAATGTGAAATGTATATATTTAAGAGGAGATTTATTTTTGAGACTTTGAGTCATAAGGACACTTTGTATACACATCAAAGTCACATTGTAAAAGGTGCATTTTTATAGAAATCATCACTCGATGTCTTCCTATAGAAATCATCAATAGTAAAAGAGAGGAAAAAACCTAAAATTATTAAAGTTTTGAGAGGATTTTTGGGCCTAGCAATATATTATAGAAGATTTGTGTGTAACTATAATTGTATAAATAAATATTTCTTTTGGGAAGGTGTTGAAGTGAATGTCCATAAAGGCATCTCAAAATTCCTAATCAAGTGGAAGAATTTACCAATTGAAGATGCAACATGGAATGATGAACATTCTTATGAAATAATTTAGAGTCGCTAAGGATTGAGAGCAAAACCTGAAGGGGATGTGAATGTTATGATTCTAAAATCATATATTCTGAAGTATATATTATATATTTCTAAGTATAATAAGGATAGGAACTTGTGGCATGCTTAACTATAACATTAGTCTTAGTTACTTTACCTTAATCCCTCTTAAAAAGAATGAAGGGGTGCGTCCTTATATATCTATCCCTATAATAAGGAAGATAACTCTCTGCCATATCATAATATCATCATATCATGAATTCATTCATATATTATTATCTGATTATTGGAGGTCAGCCCCTCGAACAGTTTTCTATATTTCTTTAAATTTATAAAAATATTTCTAAGAAATATCATAGCAATGAGGATTGTCATGACAACTATAATGCTAGTTCAATAAGATATTTCAATACAAGTTTAATACTAGTCTAATTCAATATGAATTACCTAGTTTTTATTTTGAAAACTTGAGACAAACCATGAGGTTAAAATATAAAAGGGAAAATCAATCCAAAGGGGACATAAAGGTCCCCATTAATGGAACAATAATACAAATGCAAGGAAAATACCAGATAGAATTTAGACAAGTGTCATCTTAGGGACAACCTAATATGAAGACAATTCAATCTTATCAAAATATTAACAAAGATAATGCATCTAAGACTTGAGAAGAATGAAGTTCCAATGTAGAAAATAGCAAAGAAGAAATGCATGCCTTATTATTTATAAAATTAAAATTAAAATGATTTTTTCTTCAAAATTTGTAGTTTGGTTTATTATTTATTGATTTTCTATTATAATATCGCATTTTCCTTTGGATATCAAGTTTGTCTATTTACAAGTCAATTACTTTAATCTATAATTTTAACAATATATGAGACTATTTTATTCTTTTAGTATAAATTGAACTCTAGTTAGCACCATTGAAAACC
Source organism: Sequoia sempervirens (assembly GCA_007258455.2). Lineage (NCBI taxonomy): Eukaryota > Viridiplantae > Streptophyta > Pinopsida > Cupressales > Cupressaceae > Sequoia > Sequoia sempervirens. The sequence goes on from VDFB02000363.1 coordinate 18,775,830, forward strand.
AAATAAACCACCTTCCTCTCAACCCTTGGATTTTATGGTAATCTAGGGTTAATTATGAGGATAGACATAACAATATAGAACTTCAATATTCAACAAATTTATTAGGTTTAATTTCAATTTTAAAATGTAACCAATTTAAATTATAGAATCAAATTTGGACTCTAATTCATGAGCATTGAGTTGAAAATATTATCTTTCAATTCCAATGAGATGTGACTTTCTCAAGAATTTGATTAATAAACTTTCATTTGACCATCAATGAACTTATTTCATTTATAGTTACTTTCTCTTACTATACTCATATATTACAATATATTTCTATGGAGAAAATATATCCTTCACAAATCCTTGGTTTAACATGACTCATGAAAGACCTATAGCTATGTGGCAAGATATTTCATTATTAGATAGACTCCCAATGACAATCCTTCTTAGATCAAGAACATCCAATATACTTGTTTATGGCTTAATGGACCTCACCTAGCACATGGTGTCATCTTGTACACATTCATTGTCATCAATGGTTATTTGATTACAAGAATTAGAGATTGGTAGGAACCGATAAGATACATGGCCTACTAAATATTAGAGGCTTGGAACCTAGAGATCATCTTTGATGGCTTATAAAAATACAAAATATAAGATGGTTTTGATTAAAAAAAATCTAGGCTTGATTTGATATTAAGTTGGGTAAATAAAGTAGGATCAATTATGTGTCTTTACGAACCAACAAGGTAATGCATTTAACCTTTTTACCTTTGACCCCCATTTGGATGCAATATTATTATAAAATTTAAATAGTCCTCTTGTTGGCTCGAGTCTAATATAAAATAGATATAGCTTCACAATGAAAGGAAAAAAGTGATGGTATAAGAAAGTGAAACTTTCAACCATTCAACTATTAGATATATCAAATTAGGAAAGGAAATTTTTTGGTAAAATTACCTCCCATGTTGCTAGTGTTGAAATATCTTCTAGAGAGACAAGATAGTGTGTTAATCCTTAAATAGAGTCTCAACTATATGTTGCAACCTTTCACACTTCAATTACAAACATATAGAGTACTTTGAAAGGCCTTGGTGGGTTCTATTATATAACATGGATTACTCACAAGACAATACTTAGCACTTCAAGCTTCCCTTAGACCTAATCAAATTGAATTCCTCAATTGGTCAAATTAGTGCGAATGATGGTCAAAATAAGGAGAATGATGTTTAATATGAATTTTCAACATGATGACATAACTATTTATAAGTTTACTATCACTTTGTGTTTGGTATTAGAAAGGGGAATACAAAGTAAAGGCTCCTAGAAAATCAAGGGTGAAAATAATTAATGTGTGTCTACATCTTACACAACAAGATAATGGTTATGGCTTAATCCTAGCAACTAGTCTCTTAATACCTTGCATAGATCCATCTCTTTTTCCTTTAATGACCATTTGGTACATGTTAAATACATTGGTTCTATTTACAAATCCCTCCCTATTTGTGAAGTAGATTTGGTGTGTGATGCTTAGGGTTACATAGTTATACATGCAATTTTGGGCCTAAATAGAGAAAACTAAAGCAACATTAATCTACTCTATCCAAAACACAAGAAGCACTCAGTTTATGCATAAGATTTAACACAACATAATGGAAGAATAAATTACTTCACCAAATTAAGCCTTTTTGTTCCATATAACAAAGCTCAACTACACTTTGGCACTGTTGATGAGATTGTTTTCTTCAGTAGGGCCTAGCCTCATGTTCCCAAATATTGTAAAACTTATTTTGGTGGACCCCGACATGAAATTTATTTTGTTGTGGATTGCATTTTTCAACATGGGAAGTAGCAACATGAACAATACAACAAACTATTACACATGGAAATAAGAAAAGATCAACATGAATAGGCATTTAAACCACATTTGAAATTGTTGTTTTGTTCTCAAGCTTTACATTGTTATTTCTAGATTGGAGGGATTTAAATAACCACCTTTTAAACTTCCCTTATTCTAATGATGTTTGTTTTTAGAGATTGTCACATCAATTTTTACAAACCATTACATAATGGAAGGTGTGTTTACATATTTCAAGGTTCTCAACCGACCATTGTTCAGGACCTTACTTCTAAAGTAGACAAGTATTATTTATTGTTTGATAAAAAAAGAATGGCATTATAGGGTTCCATTTGGACAAGGAGGTGTAAGTTTTATACCTAATGATATGGGTCATTTAATCATTTTGTGACAATTCATATTTTTTCTCCAAGTGTCGATTTGTCCAACAAAATCTAATTTGCAACCATTTGATTGATGTGGCATGATAATAAGGTTAGAAACTATGAACATAATTTTATATTTAACATTATAATGGTGTCACTTCTTACATAGAGTATATAAATAAAGGTTTAGATTTTGCATGAGTGATAAGATTAAGTTTGTAATAATTTTTTGTAAGGGGTTATCAATGTGAAAAGTATATATTTAAGAGGGGATTTATTTTTGAGACTTTGAGTCATAAGGATACTGTTTTTACACATCAAAGTCACATTGTAAAAGAATTTTTTTTATAGAAATCATCACTCGATGTCTTCCTATAGAAATCATCAACATTAAAAGAGAGGAAAAAGCTAAAAATATTAAAGGTTTGAGAGGATTATTGGGCCTAACAATATATTAAAGAATATTTCTTCATACCTATAATTGTATAAATAAATATTTAGTTTGGGAAGGTGTTGAAATGAATGTCCATAAAGGCATCTTAAAATTCCTAATCAAGTGGAATGATTTACCAATTGAAGATGCAGCATGGAATGATGAACAATTCTTACGAAATATTTTAGAGTTGCTAAGGGTTGAGGGAAACACTTTTTTGAAAAGGATGTGAATGTTATGATTCTAATATCATATACTCATAAGTATATATTATATATTTCTAAGTATAATAAGGATAAAAACTTGTGGCTTGCTTAATCTTAACTTTAGTCTTAGTTAATAACATAACCCCTCTTAACTAGAATGAAGGGGTGTGTCCTTATATGGTTATCCCTATAAATAAGGAAGGAAAATCTCTCTCATATCATCATATCATTGTATCATCAAGTCATTCATATATTATTATTTGATTATTGGAGGTCACCCCTAGAAGCAATTTGCTATATTTCTTATTTTTATAAATATTTCCAAGAAATATCATAACAATGAGGATTTCCATGACAACTCTAACATTTGCTAACAATAAGATATTTCAATACGAGTGTAATACTAGTGTAAGTAATTATGAATTATCTACTTTTTATTTTGAACACTCAAGAAAAATCATGAGGTTGAAATATAAAAGGGAAAATAAATCCAAAGGGGACATAAAGGTCCTACTTAATGCAACAATAACACACATGCAAGGAAAATACCAGATAGAATTTAGACAAGTGTCATCCTAGGGACAACCTAATATTAATACAAATCAATCTTATCATTCAATATTAACAAAGCATCTAAGAATTGAGAAGAATGAAGTTTTGATGTAGAAACTAGCAAAGAAGAAATGCATGCCTTATTATATAAAAATAAAATAAAAATTGAAATTATTTTTTCTTCAAAATCTATAGTTGGGTTTATTAATTAGATCATTTTTTATTATAGTATCACATTTCCCTTTGGATATTAAAGTTGTATACTTACAAGTCAATTACTTTAATTTATAATTTTAACAATTTATGAGACTATTTGATTATTTAAGTAATTGAACTCTAGTTAGCACCATTGAAAACCAACTAAACCACCTTCCTCTCAACCCTTGCATTTTATGATAATCTAGGATTTGATTTGATCTAGGGTTAATTGTGGGGATAGATATAATAATATAGCACATTCAATATTCAACAAATATATATTAGGTTTGAGTTTAGTTTTAAAATGTAACCAATTTAAATTATAGAATCAAATTTGGACTCTGATTGATGAGCATTGAGTTCAAAATATTATCTTTCAATTCCAATGAGATGTGACTTTCTCAATAATTTGATTAAAAACTTTCACTTGACTATCAATGAACTTATTTCATTTATAGTTTTTTAGTATGGAACAAACAGGTTTTAGAGGGATCCTGAAACCCTTAACAATAAGATAGAAAAAGATAAACATTAACAGAGCACAAACAAAAAATAGGAAACTTCCCACAAAGGAGAACACACAAGATAACCAGGGAAAAAAAGCCAAAAAAAATGACAAAAAGCCACAAAACAACCAACCGCTAGGCCAGGTTCCGAAGGATCTCTGCCACTTCCTCCTCCAGACTGTTCATGTTGAGTGCAGACTTCTTGATTTCCTGGATGTTGACTAAAGCTTGGTTTGCCTTCCTTTCCAAATTTTCTCTGGTCCTATTACTAGACACCCCACTATCCGGCTGCCCTTCCTCATTGTCCAAATCAAGAAACACAGTAGTCTTAACCTGATGGGATTTTCCCAGGTTTTCCACCATGGTATTCATGGTTTGTATAGTGGATTTTAAAATTTTATGGTTCATAATCAACACTTTGTGGAGAGAACTTTTAATGTTCCTCAACTGTTGCTCCATATCCGCTTGCTTTCCATCATGATTGCCTTTGAAATCCTGTAATTCCTCCACCGTTTTCTTGAGGCACTCAACCATATACTTCTTCTCATCTTCCATCCATAAATTAGTAGCCCGACCACTTCCACTACCTCTGTTATTGTCATCAGTAGCTTTCTCCAGTTTACTATTCATAACTCTTTGATTTAACTTAATTTTCTTAATTTCAAAGAACACCCATCTCATAAGCCTAAATTTATCCACCGCCCCATTATGGGAAATTGCAAGCACATCAGTGGGAAATTCCCATTCCTCCTTAAAATAATGATCCCCTGCCTTGAGGTCCATAGGGAAGCAAGGTCTCTCTTCTCTATCAGTTGCAGGATGGCTAGAATACTCGGACAACGACTCTGACTGTGACTCCTCTTCATTCACATCATAGGATGGGTCCTTCGACACTTTTCTCTTGCCCTTTTTTAGAGTACAATACCTAGGTTTACCCTTGTCCTTGTCATCAACCCTAACCTTAGGTGACGGTGGCTGGTGAGGCAGAGCCAACATGGATTTGAAATGATCATAAATTAGGACAAGCAGTCCTTCATGAATAATAGAATACCTAATGGGGTTCTATCTATGGTTTTTCAAACTGGTATTCAGAGAATATACCAGATAAAAAGGAAAATAAATCATGACCTGGTGCATGAAATGATTCAGTAGGATGAAATGATACCCAAAGACTCTAGTATAATGACCATCCAAAGTAACATACTCCATCAGCACATTCAAAACCCTCCTCCAATGTGAAACAATTATGTTTGTGTTGTAGTAGCTTCTGGAAGTCCTTTGTAACTCCTCCCTCTCAACATCTGACTTGGGGAACTTGTTGACCGCTTCATCTGATTGTTTCCCTATAGAATTTTATACCCTCCATCGAGAGGCCAGTAACCTCAACAATTAGTTGTTCATTGATGACTACATGTCTACCAAACAGGTTTATCTCTCCATTTTTCCAATCTTTCTTGAAAACCCTAGTAACCTCCGGGTCCCAGCCATGGAGCTTTTCAATAAAAATAGTAATGCCACCATTCTCTAGCTTCTTCCATAGCTTTGGATTTCTCTTCAGCTGTGTACTACTTATCGGCTCCACTCTGCGACTTTCGCGACCCATCGTATCACCAACAGGAATAGAATAGTCCAGAACCCTGTAGAAACAAACTCCTAAAATGCCCAAAAAGCATGCGAGAATAATCACATGAAACCGGGGGATGAAGTAATTACTCCTCGACCAACTCAGAATAATCATTAAAATGCAGTCCTGAGACTGTAGGGGAGGAAACTCATCCATCATTCAATGGAATGGGAAATTGCACCTTCCCATGAGCACGGTCATACGTCAGTAGGGCTTTAACATCAGCCTCCAACTCATCCTGTCCCTACCACATCACCTTTTTTGGAGCTTTGACACCTTTGTTGGCAAAGAAATCTGCCACCATGTTTATTTCCTGATAGGCATGTGTAATATAACTTTTCTCAAAGGTATTAATAATTTCCTTAGAGAGATCTATCCAATTTTGTATTGACCATGAGGGTTTCTGACGACCCTTTAGACATTGGATAATATTATTTGAATCCCCTTCAATCCACACATATTTATACTTCAATTGGCTAGCCAGCTTCAAGGTTTGGAAAAAACCAGAGGCTTCAGCCACATGGTTGGTCTGAGTGCCTAAAGGAACTGCAACAACTGCAATGAAAGCACCATTATCATCCCTTATCACCCCTCCACTCCCGGAAGGCCCAAGATTTCCCTTGGCCATGCCATCAAAGTTGATTTTGACCCAACTAGGGGGAAGAAGACTCCAAAATATGCCATCTCTAGGACCCTTGATGCTTTTGGACATATTGAACATAGCCACATTAATCTTCCAGGCTCCCACAATTGTACAATAATACTCCTGCATACTAACCTTACCTTTACCTTTAAACTTGTTGTTAAGCAGATTAAAACTTTCAATCACAACTCTAGTAATCTTACCAAAGACCACTTCCTTCGAGAGAGAAAAATCCCTAAAGATTTTGTTATTGTGTTCCTTCCAAATACCCTAGGCAAGGTGAGGAAAGATATATTTCCAGAGCAGATTCAAGGCCCAATTATTTGAGGGTGGCTTCCATTGGTTATAAAAATCCACAATAGTTCCAGGAAAAACCCAGCTAAGATCCCACATTTGCAGAATCCTACACCATATGGCATGAGAAAACAGACAAAGAAGAAATAGATGTGAGGAGGTCTCAGCCTCAGTAGAACACAAATAACACCTATTAGGAAAAGAGAACCCCCTCTTATAAAGATTATCATTGGTCAGTTGCTTATTCTGAAGAAGGATCCAAACAAACAAATTAACTTTCAGAGTAAGGTTGTTCACCCACACCTTATCCCAAACAGGGAAGTCAGTGCCAGAGTAACAAGAAGCCATAGCAGAAGAGACAAAGTAGGTACCAGAGGACGATAGCTTCCAGATCAAAGTGTCCTCCCTCCCTTGAGAGCTGATCCTAATCAAATTAAGAAGAGCCTGCAGAGGTTGAAGATCCTGACTAATAGAAGAGATCTCAACCCATTGATCATTCCTCCAATAATCCCCAGCCAACCAACCAAACCTGGACTTGCAATCCTCCATATAAATACTATAGGTCGGATTATTGAAAAGACACTCCTTGCCAATCCACTTGTCTTCCCAAAATCGAATTTTCTATCCATCACCCACCTTCCTAAAAGCTTCTTTGCTAGCTAGGTATCTAGCTTTAATGGTATTATTCCATAGGAAAGAACCAGAGGGAAGGTTATGAGAGTTGAGAAAATCTTGAAAGGAGTCAACCTCCCTCAAGTATTTACTACGCCAAATAGAATTCCATTCACGAATGTTCACAAAAGTTCTCCAAACCTACTTAGCTAGGAGTGCTTTATTAAACACTCTAATATTTCTCAAACCAAGGACTCCAAACTTCCTGGCTCTACACACACTCTCCCAAGACACCAATGGAATCCTCTTCTCCTCAACCCCTAACCAGAGGAACCGTTTCTGGATCTTTTCAATAATATCAACAAACTTAGTCAGGATCTTGAACAGACTAAGAGCATAAATAGGCAAATTCTAAAGAGAAGCCTTAAGTAATAGAACTTTTCTAGCTTGACTCAAAAGGGCCCCTTTCCAACCAAATAATTTCCTATTGAACCTATCAACCAGAGAAATCCAAAAGGAGTCTAGAGGTTTGGACCCTAAAGGAAGGCCCAAGTAAGTTGAAGGAAGGGAATTAATACCACAGCCCAAGATGTTAGCAATCTTCCTCTATCTGTGCTTAGGGGTATTGAAAAAATAGAGGGAACTTTTGGCCCTATTAATCTTTTGCCCCGAGCCCTCCTCATAAAGAACAAGAAAACTCTTTAAAGCCTGTGCTTCACCAATAGTAGCACTTCCCATAAGCATCGTATCGTCCACAAACTGTTGGTGTGAACAAACCAGATTTGCCAAAGAGGATTTTAAACCTTTCAAGCTACCTTCTATCACTCTTTTATGCATGATCCTCCCAAGAATTTTAGCCATAAGGGTGAAAATAATAGGAGAGACATGATCCCCTTGTCTGACTCCTCTTGACACTTTAAAGAAATGGGAAGGAGAGCCATTTATAATCACCAAGGTGCTAGTGGTAGAAATCAATTCCCAAATCAAATGTAGAAATCTTTCAGAAAACCCAAAGTCTTGTAAGACTTTAATCAGGAATTTCCAATCCATCCTATCATAGGCCTTAGCCATGTCTAGTTTGAGCAAGAATCCTTGGTTTTTCAAAACTTCAAGGGAGTGGATATTCTCATGAACCATAATAATTGAGTCCAAAATCTATCTGACTGGAACAAAGCCACTTTGCTAAGGAGAGATCGACATAGGAAGAACCCCTAGCAACCTAGAAGTGATCACTTTAGAAATAAACTTGTAAAAAGAGTTGCATAAACTAATAGGACGGAAAGAATCAAAAGAGTTAGCACCAATAAATTTAGGTATAAGAACAATGAAGGTAGCATTAAGCTCTTTCAACAGTTTCCTAGCCCCAAAAAACTCTTTAACAACATTAGTAATATCATCAGCAACAATTTCCCAGAACACTTGGAAGAAGAACATGGGGAAACTGTCTAGGCCAGGGGCCTTATTTCCTTCAAAAGAAAAAACTACCTTCCTAACCTCATCCTATGAAGTGATAGCCATCAAGAGCTTATTTTGATGGTCATCCAAGACATTAGGAATGGCCTCAATAAGAGTATTTTGAGCATCCACATTCAACTGTTCTCCTGAAGAAATAAGGTTAGCAAAGAACTGAATAGCTTCACTTCTAATTTCTTCCTCTCTCTCAATTTTTACCCCATCTTTCATTATATAGGAAATTCGATTAGAGACCCTATGTTTCATGGTAGTCAAGTGGAAAAACCTAGTGTTCTTGTCCCCAGCAGCAAGCCAAGAACATCTAGATCTTTGTTTCCAATAATCCTCTTCTTTCGAGATAATATTATGATATTTAGAGAGTATTTCATTTTCCTTTAGAAGGATGTCTTCCACATAACTATCTCTCTGGATACAGTCCTGAATATCCCTTAAATCATGTTGAATGGCAACTTTAGACTCAAAAATATCCCCAAAGACTTCCTTGTTCCAAGTCCTAATCTTAGATTTAACTTCGCCAAGTTTCTTAGCCACTCTAAACATGGCAGTACCACTAACATTTATGTTCCACCACTCTTGAATGCAATTAAATTTTTTGGGATGAGATAGCCACATTTTCTCAAATTGGAAAGGAAAATTCCTCTTACCTGGAACAGGCTCAGCCATAAAACTTATTGGGAAATGATCTGAGCCAATTTTGGAGATAGCATTTAACGAACAACAATAGTCCTTCAACCAGTTATCCAAAATTAAAGCCCTGTCAAGCCTTACTTGACTGAGATCATTCCTAGCTCTCCTATTAGACTAGGTGTAGGTGTCCCCCCTAAGGTCCACATCATGCAAACATTGAGAATTGATAAAATTCATCAAATCCAACTTACTATCCAACTGAATCTAAGATCCACCAAATTTTTTAGACCCCAACAAGGGTGTATTAAAGTCCCCCATGATGATCCAATTCTCATTTGGAAAGCATGACCTAAAAAACTCAAGTTTTTTCCAAAAATTCCTTCTAGCAGTTTTACTATTAGGTGCATAGATATTAGACAAAATCCAACTGAATTCATCTCTAATATGCTTAAATCTGGTGGCCACATGATTAGCATCTCCCAAAATCAGAGTTCCTTGAATACGGTCTTGATTCCAAAAATTCACCAAGCCCCCAGAGGCATCGTTAGAACTGCAACCTTGCACACCACCATTCTTAAAAATATTAATCTTCTCCACACGATCTTTGGGCATTTTAGACTCCTGAATAATAAGAATGTTTGGCTTATGGTCTCTAGCAAAATTGTGCAAAATTTCTTGTTTATGGGAATTGTTTAGTCCCTGAATATTCAATGACATAACTTTCATTTTTTAGATGGAGTTCTACAAAAATCCAGGATGGTTTTTTGAGTTCCATCCGCAATTTTTTGAATACACTCCTACTCTCTATGCCATTTAGTTGATTTTCTACCTAAACCTTTCAACATTCCTACATCCGCTTTGGCCCTATTTCTTGTAGAAACCCCCACTGTATTATTCCCCTTTTTACTCTTCTTCTTCTCAACTTTGGTGTATAGGTTTTCTTCTTCTAGATCTATATCCTCTAGACCCATAAACTCTTTCCCATCCATAAAGTCATCTGTTGCAACAACTCTATGTAACAGGGGATTGCTAACCTCATTCCCCCCCTTGGGAGATCCAGCTGAATTCCCAAATGTAGATTTCACTATCTCCGGAGAGCTTTGTGGCTCAACATGACTAGGAGAGTTAAACTCCCCAAACCTCTCATAGACCTCTACCCCCCTTTCCATGCTCTGGTGTAAGCAAGAAGTATCTTCCAGACTATCAGTTATTGAATCTGGGATAACGTTCAGGATCTCATTATGCTTTTCATCCATCCTTCCTTATGCTCTTTCATCCTCCTCCTGGGAATCCTTGGTTCTCAAATCAACCTCTGCTCTATCTAGACCTTTAAACTCACTTTCAAAATTTGCAATATTATCAAATCCTTTGCAAGAGTCCTCTTCTTTCCTTTTTTCCGGGCTGAGGTTACGCTCTCTGATATCTTTTTGTCCTTCCTTAAATAAATCAACAATTTTCTCCTCCTCTTGAGGCTTCTCCACCAATTTAACCTTCCACATCTTAGTTTCCTTAGGAGCCACCTTCTCATTGGGTTTAGACTTACTATTCAGACATTTCTTTGCCCAATGCCCATCTTTTTTACAAGTAAAACACACAAAGGGTAGAGTCTCAAACTCTACATTCTGAGTCCATTTTCCAAGTTTTGAAACTATCTCAAATGACGAGGGGAGATTTGAGGACTAGGTAACCACCACACATATTCTAGCAAAAACTAGCCTCTTTCTGGATGAAGTCATAGCATCAATGGATAGAAGTTCCCCAAAGGAGCTGGCAATCCCTCTGAACACATCCTCATTACAAAACTCCAGTGGTAACCCAGGTAAGCACACCCAGACAGGTATTGCCTCAAAGGTAGCATCCGAGAAATTCATTTTTGGAGACCACTTCCTAATAGCCAGATATGACTTGCCAATAACCCAAGGGCCACCACACAGAACTGCAAGTTTATATTATTCACAAGAAAAAGCAAAAGAGAAGAATCCTTTAGGTAGAGCCGCAACCTCTACTTGACCTTTAACTATCCATCTCTTCTTCACAAAATCCCTAACCACCTCAATATTTGGTCGTGGACCCATAAACTAACCAACCAGTGGAGACTCCATTAGAGAAACGTTATGGTCTATTACAGGATCAAGAATCAAAATAGCAAACTTCCCACTCTCTGGGGATGAGATATTACTAACCGGGGGAAAACTGAATTTTCCAACCGGCTTGGTTCCAAAAAGTGAAACCCACTTCTTCTTAGGATCCTCCCGTGAATGATCCCTCAAATTTTTGTCCTCATCTTTGTTTCCAAGGCACCCGGACCCACAAGCCCCATCCTTCGAAGAAGAGTTAGGGGAACACTTACCTTTGGATGTGACCTTTCCACCTGGATCCCTGCCATTCTTTGGGCCCCAGTCCTCAGACACTGCTCCCTCCTTTTCCTCATCTACATTCTCACTCATCGTGTCCCCAAAGGGCCATCCCCCAGGCCAGAACCAACATCTTTCAAACCAGCTACCCATTGCCACCCAAGAAATTCAAATATATTCAATATATTTTTATTGAGAAAATATAGCCTTCACAAATCCTTGGTTTAACATGACTCATGCAAGACCTATAGCTATTTGGCAAGATATTTCATCATTAAATAGACTCTCAATGAAAATCCTTCTTAGATAAAGAACATCCAATATACGTGCATATGGCTTAATGGACCTCACCTAGCACATGGTGTCATCTTGCAAACATTCATTGTCATCAATGGTTATTTAATTATAAGAATTAGAGCTTATTAGGAACTAATAAGATGCATGGCCTAGTAAATATTAGAGTTTTAGCACCTATAGATCATCTTTGGCTGCTTATGAAAATATAAAATATAAGATGGAACCTGTTGATTAGAAAAAATTTATTTGATATTAAGTTCAGTTTAAACTAGGATCAATTATGTGCCTTTAACAAACCACCAAGGCAATACATTTTACCTTTTTACCTTTAACCCCCATTTGGATGTAATATTATTATAAAATTCAAATAGTTCTCTTTTTGGCTTAAGTCTAATATAAAATAGATAGCTTTGCAATGAAAGGAAAAAAGTGATGGTATAAGCAAGTAAAATTTCAACCATTCAACTATTAAATATATCAAATTAGGAAAGGCTAAAAGGTTGGAAAATTACCTCCCATGTTGCTAATGTTGAAATTTCTTCTAGAGAGACAAGATAGTGTGTTAATCCCTAAATAGAGTCTAAGCTATATGGTACAACCCTTCACACTTCAATTATAAACATATAGATTAATTTGAAAGGTCTTGGTGGGTTCTATTATATAATGTGGATTACTCACAAGGCAATACTTGGTACTTCAAGCTTCCCTTACACCTCATTAAATTAAATTCCCCAATTTATCAAATTAGTGCACATGATGGTCAAGATAAGGAGAATGATGTCTATGAATTCTCAACATGACATAAATATTTTTAAGTTTACCATCACTTTTTGTTTGGTATTAGAAAGGGAGAATACAAAAATAAAGGCTCCTAGAAAATCAAGGGTGAAAATAATTAATGTGTGTCTACATCTCACACAACAAGAAAAGGCATAGTGTGATCTCTCACCATTTCATTGACTTAAAAATCTTGGTAAAGTTAAAACAATTAGCTAAGGAAAATAGATAAAGATTATTATTTTAAATACATAATTCATCATAATGGATTCTAGTGGTTTTGAGGTTATAGATAATGGATATGGCTTGAGCCTAGCAACTAGTCTCTCAATACCTTGTAGATATCCATCTCTTTTCCTTCAATTACCATTTGATATGTGTTAAATACATTGGTTATAGTTACAAATACTTCTCTATTTGTGTAGTAGATTTAGTGTGTGATTCTTAGGGTTGCATATGTGTACATGCAATTTTGGGCCTAAATAGAGAAAACTAAAGCAACATTAATCTACTCTAACCAAAACATAAGAAACACTCAATTTATGCATAAGAGTTAACACAACATAATGAAAGAATAAATTATTTCACCAAATCAATCCTTGTTGCACCATGGAATGGTGGTTGTGCTCATGGATGGTTGGATGTGTGCTCATAAATTCTACAACATAATATTTCTCCAATGATAAAGTGAGTAAGAGTGAGTATAATAGCTAAGTGTTATATTTTATAGATTTTGATATTTTAGATGGACGGTCAATATTGCAAGTTGATGATCAAGGGTGGAGGTTGGTTGGTACATCTCAACTCATGGGATGGTTTCAAGTGGCACCATGAGGTGAGTTGAGAGGGAGATGATACTTTGGAATGTGGGAAGAGATCTTTCCATAATGGCAAGCCTTGTCCTCACTCCAAAGGGGTTGATGTGATGGGAATAAGGGAATTAAAAAATCCTTTGGATTACTTTAAGGGGACAACGTCCATGTGACATGATACGAAAGCCATGTCACATGTACAAAGGGTCATGTGCATGATGTGAGGGGGGGGGGGTTGACTCACTTAATCATGGATTAAGTGTGTGCAACCACTTAGGGGGAGATTAGGATTTAATGAAAAGAGGTTGGAGGATGGGACATGTCGAGGGGAATCAAATAAATAGATAAAAAAAATATTTTTTGAGAAAAGGGATGGAGGTAAATAATTAAAGGTAATTATTCACTTTAGGATAGGATTTAGGGATAATAGAAAAAATAGAGTAGGACGGAGGTTGAGATAATTGAATATTAATTATTTAATAGGGTATTATTTAATTAATATAAAGGTTATAAAAATGTTCAAATTAGGGGTAAATTGATCAAATATGGGTCAATTTCAGGTGTCTATAGTATACTATATTGTACGATTTATAATATTTGATATAACTTTCTTTTATCCTTCGTGGAACCAATGAGCTCTATGAATTTTTCATTTATGATGTTCTTCTTTGATGGAAAATCTATCTTATTATGTAACTCTATTACTACATGCATTACTTTCTTTTTAATCTAGTCCTTATTTTATCTAGCTATATGTAATCATTCATTGATACATCTTAGAATTTTACATATCTATGCATGCTCTACCATTATGCCTAATAAAATCCTTCTTGATGAAGTAGCACTCTCAACTATGCCTCTTACAAGCTCAAACTCATAGCAACAACACAAGTTTGCACAAAAAAATGAAACAAACACTTTATTTTATTAATGAAAACGACATTACAAAATTACAATGCCATCATATGGGCTATCTCACTACAGTTGTCTGCCAAATTACAGATATGAGCTTTCACTCTCAACTCTACATTCACTAGCAAGAGATCTACTTTCTTCTCTACTCCACCATCTCATCACCTTCAGGATACTCTGCCATCTCCACACACACTACCTCTTCTCTATCTCTCGCTATCTCTATATATTGTATTCCTCCTCCATGTCAGCCTTGATGTTCTTCTCTCCTGTTGTCATAGTACCACCATGTGGTCCAATGGTCACTCAAATTTTCCTAATAGTTACAAGGTTATCTATATCGTCAATTCTTATTTGTTTGTGCCAGGTAATCGTGTCCATCAAATGGCTCATGTAGGCAATTTTTTGACCAATTGCATTGTTCCACAACAACAATTTGGAAACAACGAGTAACCTCTCACCATGTGCCACCACTACATTCGTCTATCAATCGCCACTTCTTCATCGTCGATCATTCACTGCATTACCACTCGTCACTTCTCTACCAAGCCATACTATCAAACTCCTTCAAAGTCTACCATGGGCTTACGGCTTCACTCTACTTATCCTTCATTGCTATGTTGAGGGGAATTTGGAACCACTCTCCCTAAAACAACCAAGTCTCACCAATGAGGATTATTGAAATTTCATCATCACATTATCAGACCATTGAAGAGACTTCCAAACATCTCCCACTAAAAACATAAATTCACCTTGGTGCTTCTTACTATTCGTCAAGATGTCGATGGGATATTATATGTCATCCTGCTGAAATGTTAATCTCCCACCAACATGACTTCCTCGCACCTATTAACTACTGTTGCTTATTTCATTGGGACATCAATCTAGGATGAGGAATAGGGTCCCACAGAAGTCCAAGCCGCACTCCAATGAAACACCTTTTTGCTCGACTTTTGCCACCATTAACACCATCAGCATGTCGATGGGACAAGAAACCAAGTCCCGCCGAACTCTTTTTGTCATAGTGATGAACCAGTCCATCAAAGTAATGAACATTGAATGGAAATCAAGGTGTAAATGCTCATGTAGTAGCTCGATACCTGACTTCCATGCTTGGTGAATTTCCATTCGATCTAGCCCTTATTGAAAAGAAATAACTCAGATCTTTTTTGGTTGATGCAAGATTACTCTCAAACCCTAGATGCTCCTGCATCAAACACTTGGGGCAGAAATAATTTTGTGAATATGGATTCAAAAAATGAGGTTGAGTGGTAATACCACCCTTTCATACTGCAAGCCATCCTCAACCAACCCCATTGTTGAAACTAGTACCTTCATTGACTTCTTCTTTCTCCTCTTCCAACACTTAGCTGGAACAAGCAACCTCCTCTGAAAAATTTTCTCTGCACTCAACCTCTTGGATGTGGAATCAACTCCACCAGAACCCAACCACCTCCTCAAAATGCATCTCTCATTCACCTATAATCTTGTGGGATTTATCCCACCACAATCCATCCACCTCCACCAATTTGTACCTGCACTTAACTCTACAACACCATGCAAATCCTTCTTTTTATACCAATCATTCTGAACCATCTCATATGCATTCACTACCTTATCCATCTCAACATTATGCATTACCTCCTTTGTAGGTAACACTACATTTGCTTGTTCATCTTCACCCTTGGGGACGATGTTGTACTCCTCTCTCTTTATGCCTTCTAAAAGAAAATTTTTAGTTGTAATCACTTCCTCCTGTGCAACCACACTAATATTAGCAGTATAATCAAAGGACTCTTCCTTTTCTCCCTGCAACAAGATCTCAAATTCTTACTTATCCACAAAAACACTCATTACTGCAACACCTTCTTCTACATTACTCTTATCATACTTAGACAAATCAAAACTTCCACATGAATAAGAATTTTCTATGCATTCACAAGATGCAAGTTTTACCTTTTCCTCAATCGCTACCACTTGGATTTCCTCTTCTTCAAGGTCCTCCATTACTCTCCACTCTTTTGTGATTGGTAGCACCTTTGGATCTTCATCCTTCATGTCTACCAATAGACATCCATCAATTTTAGGTCTAGGTTCCTCAAACCACTCATCCTCTTCCTCGATGTCACATGCATGACACTCCTTTGTAGCCTCTTCCTTTCCTATAGTCAAAAAATGATTAGAAAGATAAAATTTATCCTTAGATCTTGTATTCTTTTGTTTCCACCCTC
Organism: Sequoia sempervirens; assembly: GCA_007258455.2. Taxonomy (NCBI): domain Eukaryota; kingdom Viridiplantae; phylum Streptophyta; class Pinopsida; order Cupressales; family Cupressaceae; genus Sequoia; species Sequoia sempervirens. Next base: position 18,792,589 of record VDFB02000363.1, read on the forward strand.
TTATTGTGTCCTCTAATTCATTTAATTTCTTATTCAACTCTATCAACTCTCTTTCTTGAAATATTTTTCTGATTTCCTCTAATTTGGGAATACTCGAAACCCATCTAATAAAAAAAGTATGTTTTCCCATTTTCTTTTCCATTTCTAAGACTCTCAAGGTTGTAACAACACAAACCCTCAATCTTCAAGTTTCAAAAATGCAAACTACCTCTAGTTTGATGATCTGTTTACAAATCTTCAACACCTTCAAATGTTATCCATACACTCTCAGTGCTTTAATAAAGCTTCAAACCCTCAAGTTTTGAATATGTGAACTACCTTACATTTGGTGATCTGTTCACAACTGCAAGAAATATCTCACTCACACAACCATCCTCTATGCAACAAAGACTCTAGAAGATTCCTCCTCTACCCACTCTCTCTCAATGGAGGAAATCTACACCTTCAACCCAGCTTTATCTTTGCTAGAGGATAGCAGTCACAGACCCTCTTTCATGCCTACAACATACTTTCCACAACTCTTTCTCTTGTATCTTCACCACGTCACTCTTCACCACTCTTCACCCATAGGTCCTGGTGCATACTCTACACTCTCAAGATCTTCTAGCTTCAACCCACACTCATAGGTCCTACTTCAACTACCTCACATTCAACACTATGTTATAGAATTAGGACAACCAGCTCTGATACCGTTGATGAAGGAGCACTCTCATTTTTTCCCTTTTCAAGCTCAAACTCACAACAACAACATAGATTTTCACAAAAAAATGAAGCAAACACTTTATTTTACTAATGAAAATGACATTACATAATTACAATGCCATCATATGGGTTATCTCACTATAGTCTACCAAATTATAGATCCGAGCTTTCGCTCTCAGCTCTACATTCACCAGCAAGAGATATACTTTCTTCTCTGCTCCACCATCTCATCACCTTCAAGATACTCTGCCATCTCTACACACACTACCTCTTCTCTATCTCTCGCTATCTCTATATACTGTATTCCTCCTCCATGTCGACCTTGACGTTCTTCTCTCCTGTTGTCATAGTACCACCATGTTGTCCAATTGTCACTCAAATTTTCTTAACAGTTACAAGGTTATCTGTATCATTAATTCTTATTCATTTGTGCCAAGTAATCATCTCCATCCAATGGCTCATGTAGGAAACCGTTTGACCAATCACATTGTTCCACAACAATTATGTGGAAACAATGAGTAATGTCTTGCCACGTGCCACCACTACATTCATCTATCAATCACCACTTCTTCATCATCGATCATTCACTGCATTACTGCTCTTCACTGCTCTACCAGGCCATACCGTCAAACTCCTTCAAATTCTATCATAGGCTTGTGGCTTCACTCTACTTGTCCTTCATCACTATGTTCAGGGGACTCTAGAAACACTCTCCCCGAAACAACCAAGTCTCATCAATGAGGCTTATTGAAATGTCATCATCATGTTATCGGCCCACTAAAGGGACTTCCAAATGTCTCCCACCGAAAACACAAAGTCACCTTGCTGCTTCTTACTTTCTATCAAGATGTCGAGGGGACATTATATGTTGTCCTACCGAAATGTTAATCTCCCACCGACATGACTTCCTCATGCCTATTAACTACTACCGCTTCTACCATTAATACATTAATTGAAGACGAGGAACAAGGTCCCTCTGAAGTCCAATCCTCACTCTGATGAAACACCTTTGTGCCCAACTTCTCCCACTGTTAATACCATCGACATGTTGATGGGACAGGAAACCAAGTCCCACCGAACTCTTCTTATTACAATGATGAACCAGTCCATCAAAGTAATGAATGTTGAATGGAAATCAAGGTGTAAATGCTCAAGTAGTAGCTCGATGCCTAACTTCCATGCTTAGCGAATTTCCATCTCATCCAGCCCTTATTGAAAAGAAAAAACTCAAATATTTTTTTGCTGATGAAGGTGAAACTCTCAAATCTGCCCGTTACAAGCTCACTCTCACACAACAACACAGGTTTGCATACAAAAAATACAATAATAAAGAAAATCTTTCTTTTATCACTAAAATGATACTACAACATTACATGCCATCGAATGGGCTTTCATTACATCATCTGTAAATTTTCCAACCTAGAACAGATTCACCTATAGATGACTCCCATGAGTCTAGGCTCTTTGGCACTTGTCTCTCATTCTGGTTGGCTCGCTCTTCTCACCAACCTGCTCCTCCCTATTCTCTATCTTCCGTTATCTCTATATAGCTATCCTTTGCTTTATGTTAGGTCATAGTACCGTTATGTCATCCAATGGCCATCAAGATCTCCCAGGTAGTTACCTAGTTATTAGTACCCATAATCCTATTCGTCTGATCCAGGAAGTCACCTCCAACCTTCAAAAACCATCTGCTTCACGCTTGCAATCACTTAGCCAATAACCACGTTGATTCAAAACAATGGTGTGGAATCAACGAATAATCTCATGCTAGATGTTGTCATCTTACTTTTCCAATGTCATCCTTTTATTCACATTCTATTTCCCTTAACCAACTCACATCACCGCTTGTCCTTCCCACCATCACCGTGTCGAGGGGACACCAAAACATCTCCCTTTGAAATAATTAAGTCTCTCTGACATGCAAGCCCATTATTGTCATTACTCTGTCAACCCATCAAAGGGACCTATATTCATGTCTACTCGAAGTATCTTCGTCAACTCGATGCATCATATTGCCCCATCGAAGAGACTCTCCAACACCTCCCATCGATAACCTAGAGTCACCTCGATGCATCTTACCAATTTTCTATTGTTCATTGGGATGTCGAGGGGACATCAAATGTCATCCTGCCAAAATTTTAGTCTCACGTCGATGTAACGCCATTGTGTCCTTTCACTGCTACCCCACCATTAGTATGTCGATGGGATAGGAAACCAAGTACCACCGAACTCTTCTTGTCATAGCAATGAACCAATCCATCGAAGTAATGAACGTTGAATGGAAATCAAGGTGTAAATGCTCATGTAGTAGCTCGATGCCTGACTTCCATGCTTGGAGAATTTCCATCCTATCTAGCCCTTATTGAAAAGAAATAACTCAGATCTTTTTTTTTTTCGATGCAATATTGCTCTCAAACCCTATATGCTCCTACATCACTTCTATACAATGAGCTTTAAGTTAGAAATTTGTTGGTACTATGGAAGGTAGCTTCATGTACCCTTTTTACAAAAAATAACAAAATTGGAGGATGAAGAACCTGCAGTTGAGGCTTCTGATAAACCACCTTTGGATCCTAAACAAAATCAGGTACACCAAACTACCTCAAATCCCAAGCCACCTTTTCTTGAATGCCTAGCTCTACAAAAGCATCACACATAGGCTGAGACGAACCTTTTAAGGCAATTGAAATATTTTGACATCAAAATCCCACTTATCCAAGCTATTAAATACATCCCTATCTAGACCAAAACCTTGAGGGATCTTGTCTTAAAAAACTAGGACACAAAAGGAAAGATCTACAAATAGCTTATGTCTTGGGGAATCTTGCAGATATCATGTTGGGGAACATTACAGTCCCTAAGTATATTGATCTTGGTAGTCCATTTGTGGATGTTAAGATCAATGGGACCCTCATTAAGAACACTTTGATAGACTTGGGAGTAGCCATCAATTTCATGACAAAAGAAACAATGTAGTTACTTCAATTGATTAACCTTAGGCCCACACAAACTGTCTTGCAATTAGCTTATAGGTATATGGTCAAGCCTAAGGGAATTATTGAAGACCTAGTTATTGCATTATATTCTTGGGAATACCCTACAAACTTTATAGTATTGCAACCCAAAGTTAATCTTGCAGGTTACCCACTCATCCTAGGCAGGCCTTAGGTTGCAACAATCGATGCATTTATAGGCTATAGATCTAGTAAAATGATAATATCTAATGGGACAATCACAAATAACTTGGTTCTTTATCCAGCTTCCCAACCATATGTAGACCTTGAGCACACCGTTTGGCCTAATTTGGGTGAGGAAGAAGAGGATAACTATTCTCTTCAGACACTGATGACTATAGAGCGCAACCCCTTATTGGATGACCAAGATGAAGATGAGCTTATTGCTCATATAATCCAAAATGACTATGGCAGGAGTCCACAACAACAGGATTGTATCATATTCCTACAAGACCCCTTGAAAATTATTGCACCTACTAATTCTATAGAAGATATGTCACAACTATTTCATTCATTACTTCCTCAACAATGTTTACCCATTATACCAAGCCTTGATCTCTCATCAGTACAAGAGTCATCAAAGGAGTTGGAAATTATGCCATGAAGGATGTTAAATATTAATAATGCCTTGAATGAGGAACAACAAAATTCTCTGCAATCAATGTCGCAGGCACACTCAGCCACATATGCATGGGATTACCATGATATGAGGGGCATTGATCCTGATCTATGCATGCATAGGATTTACATTAATTATGGCTACAAAAATATAAGATAGCCATAGAGATGCATGAATCCAACTCTAAGAGATATAGTGAAAACTGAAATGCAAAAGCTTTTAGATGCAAGTTTCATATACCCTATATCAGACAGTGAATGGGTTTCACCATTAGTAATAGTTCCCAAGAAGGGTGGGAAATGGAGATTCTATGTTGATTACATGGAATTAAATGCTTCCACAAGGAAAGATCACTTCTCACTGTTGTTTATTGACCAAGTTCTTGATTCTTTGGCAGGAAATAAATATTTTTCATTTCTTGATGGTTTCAATGGTTATAACCAGATCAAGATTGCACTAGAAGATCAAGATAATACCACATTTACCTTCCCTTGGGGAACCTATGCATATTATGTCTTACCTTTTGGTTTTTGCAATGCTCCAACTACCTTTCAAAGAGCAGTACTTAGCATATTTTCTAATTTTGCACATAACTGCATGGAGATATACATGGACAATTTCACCACTTATGGTGAAGATTATGAGGAAGCTCTTAGTAACCTAGAAAAAGAGTTAAAAATATGTAAGGAACAGAATATATCACTCAACAATGAGAAGTGTTTCATGATGATGACACAAGGAATTGTGTTAGGGCACTTTATATCTAGTGAAGGAATACAGTTTGACCCAACGAAGATTGAAATTATATCTACCCTACCTGTACCACAGAAACAAAAAGATGTAAGAAGCTTCCTTGGACATGCAGGTTATTATAGGCAATTCATCCAAGATTTCAACAAAATTGTTGCACCTTTGTTTGTTCTGTTGACAAAGGACAATGAGTTTGATTGGATTAAAAATTGTCAGAGTTCATTTGAGAAATTAAAGGCAGCTCTAACTCATGCACCAGTTCTTAGAGGTTCAAATTGGACATTGCCATTTAACATACACATTGATGCATTAGAATTTTCCATTGGATCAATCCTAGGGCAGAAAGAAGGGAATAAGGAAAATGCAATATATTATCTTAGCAAAAACCTCCAAGAGGTAGAGTTAAACTACACTGTGATAGTAAAAGGAATACTTGTAGTTGTCTATGCCATTAATAAGTTCAAACACTATATAACTGGGTATCAAGTATTCATAGATACAGATCATACATCAATCAGATACTTGATGAATAAACCAATAGTAGGTGGAAGACTTGTAAGATGGTTATTGTTACTGCAAGAATTTTACATAACAATAGTTGACAAGCTGGGAAAGGCTAATGTGGTTGCTAAATTTCTCTCAAGATTGCCTACCCAATCAATAGAAGGGGTGGTTGATGATTCTTTTCTTGATGAGCATCTATTTTCTCTAAATGTACACACTCCATGATTTGCTGATATAGCTAACTATTTGGATCTTAAGCAGATTACCTTGCATTACAATCTTCTCCCCTAGGTGGTTTAGTTTGGTATTTTGCTTGAGGACAAGCAAAATGATAAGTTGGGGGGAATGATGGGGATGGTTATTAGTAACTTTTAATTGCTTTTCATATACTTTCAAGACAATTTACATTTGTTTCTAAAGTACCTTTTAGACAAATACTTCCATGTTATGTTATCCTTTCATACATACTTTGCAACCTTGTACCTAGTTTGTGGATATGAAATATGGTGATAATATTTGTAGAAATTGCATGATTTAAATACAAGAATGTAAGTATATGAATAGAATTCTATGATTTAATTATGAAGTTTAGTTGTATATGTATGTTGTATGGATTAATCTTTTTGCAGCTCAACACAAGGTAACAAGAATAGAGTATTTGTTGCAAGAACCGAAGCAGTAAAATAGGGGACCATTGAAGTTCAAATAACCTAAAGTGTGGGAAGCTATGAAGCTAGACATGAACCATCATGGAGGAATAAATACTGAAGGAGGATGCTTTCTCTAGAACTTTTAGTGTTTTCCTGTGTTTCACATGCAAGTTATTTCATTTAAGTTCTTTGTTGAGTAAGTCTTTTCTTCCTTTTCAGTTAGAATAAATAATCCAATCTTAATTCCATATCCTCGTATCTAGGAGTGGGATTAATGGTTGTAGTTATTTAGTAGTTTGAATAAGTCTCTCCCCATTTTTGTATAAATTTAGGGGATGAGCTCATAGCAAAGTTAGTTGGTTGTTACAAGTTATCAAGAAGTTAGTCATTTTCTAGTTTTAAGTTATCCATAAACATGTTAAAATGCCATTATTGAATACAATCTAAAGAAGGATTCTATTTGGATATATGGTGATATGCAATGAATGGAGTTGTATGTTACATGGATGCGTAAGATTCTATGTTAGATCTGGTTCTTAGTTAAGTGAGACAATCCCTTGAGCTGACCACTCGAGGTACTGCCTTTCACTTCATTTACTTATTCATTTATGCATTTCTGATTAATAACATTTTTATTGTTTCATAAATACATTGCAAGTAAAGTAGAATAGTTCTCATGGTTGGTTACCTTAGTTGTTGTTGATGAACAGTTGTATAAATAGTAAATATTAGCACTCCAGAGGTTAGATTTGATTGCTTTTTTATTCTAAATAAGTTTTAGATTGATTATGTACTTACTTTTTATTAGCAGTCACCTATAGCCTATGCTATAGGTACCTGTAGCCATTAGATTATGTAACTACTTTTATTGTTTTTGCAATTCTGTAAGGTTCTAGCAAAGTAGAATAGTTTGAATAATTTTGCATAGGATAATTTAGGTGAACATGAGTTCGTGAATGCACATATAGTGCAATACCATCATAAACTTACGCACCTCGGTTGAAAATTTAATGTAGTCTTAACAATATGAAGTGGATTGTTCAATGAGTTAACCCTCTGAATTGAGTATATTTTACCAAGTTTACAAACACATTAGTTTTTCCTCTAAATACTTCCTTGAATATTAATACAAACATTAGATCTCTTTGGCTGTGGAGTTTTTTCCACAAGGGTTTCTCCATGTATATCTTGTGTCACTTGTGTTGATGACTTGTAGTATTGTATATTTTTATTTCATTGTTGCAATTTTCAATCACTTAATCATTTTATGGTAATATTGTAAACATATTTTCAGATTTGCAACCACATATTTAAGTTCATATTGCTGCAATTTATACCTTTATTTCCAACATTTGGTATTAGAGCTAACGATTATGTTAAGAGACATACACCTTTCTTTTGAGTGTTGAAGGTTTTTTGGTTGTAGTGGGAGCTTGTACATTGTGGGTTTTACATATTTGTGAAGAATATTGAAAACCATGGCCTCTACCTCTCATATGGATATTGAGAAATTCAATGGAACTAGCTACAAGATGTGGAAGTTGAAGATGGAGGATCTCCTTGAAGAGAGAGATTAGTGGTTGGAAATTTTGAACCAAAATTTATGTTGAAGATTGGAAGAAAATGGATAAGAAGGCACATGGAACCATTCGGTTGTGTCTTATGGATTTCGTCCTCTTGAATGTTTTAGAAGAAGCCACCACATACAATTTGTGAAAGAGGATAGGTGATATCTCTCAAACTAAATGTTTAACTAATAATTTTCATCTCAAAAGGTGTTTGTATTCTCTAAAAATGAAGGATGGTGATTCTATTGGAGAACATTTAAATACTTTTAATATGATTTTAATTCAGCTTGCATTAGTAGATGTTAAGTTAGAAGAAGATAAATGTATTTTGTTGCTTTGATCTTTACCCAAATCTTGGGAAAATCTAATTATTGTCATCAGTGGTGGTGGTATAGAATTGAAGATGGATAGTCTCATTGCAATACTTCTTTAAGAAGAGATGAGGAGAAAGTCCATGAATGCAAGCTCTCAAGATGCCTTTTTTGTGTGAGGAAGGTCCAAAGAAAGGGGAGGGCCTAAAGGGGACAAGAAGAGACACAAGTCTAAAGTATGTTCTAAAACCCTTGAGAAGAGAAAAGTGTTGGAATTGTGGTAAAAGAGGGCATATGAAAAAGGAGTGTAGGAACAAGAAAAAGAGTTCAGATGCTTCCATGGAAAAGTCCTCTGAAGATGGTGATTTTGATGCTTTGTTTATTTTTGCTAACACTATTAGTAATGATGCTTGGCTTATTGATTCAGGTTGCTCCTACCATATGACTCCTCACAAGGAGTGGTTTACTTCATATTCAACTTATGATGGGGGAGAATTTTACCTTGGTGATGGCAACATGAAGAAGATTGTTGGTAAGGGAAAGGTAAAGTTGTGTTTCACTGATGGGAGGGTTAAAACTCTTGATCATGTTTTACATATTCTAGGACCTGTGGGAAATTTAATTTCAGTATCCAAGTTGAATGATTTTGGAATGCATGTGACATTTGACAAGCCTAGTTGCAAGTTGGTAAGAGGGAGTTTGGTGACTGCTAAAGGATCTCAGATAGGGACTTTATTTAGGCTTAATGCCTCCACTTTTTGTAATTCTTCCAATGTAGTTGGCATTGAAAATACATCTATGTTGTGGCACCATAGATTGGGTCACATAAGTGAAAAAGGTCTTAAGATTATTTTGAATAAAAAGTTGGTTGATGGTCTTTTTAATTATTCTATTGGTAAAAATTATTTTTGTGAGCATTGTGTGTTTGGTAAATAGAATAGATCATCATTTTCTAATGGGAATAATAAATTTGGACTAGTGGATGTTGACTCTTTTGGAAAATCTCGTTATTATGTTTTTCATTGATGATGTGTCAAGATACACCTCAAATTATTTTATGCATGCAAAATATGAATTTTTCACTAAGTTTAAGGAATTTAAAGCCTCAGTTGAGAAGAAAACGGATTATAAGATTTAAAGGTGTTGAGATCTGACAATGGAGGTGAATATTGCTCTAGGAATTTGATGAGTTTTGTAAGCATGTAGGTATTGTTCAAAAAAATACTACACCTTATACACCTCAACAAAATGGGGTAGTAGAAAGAATGAACCAAACCTTAATGGAAAGAGCTAGGAGCATGTTGAGTGGTGTTAAGCTTGATAGATGCTTTTGGGTAGAAGCTCTAAGTACTGCATTTTATTTGGTTAATAGATCTCCTTGTTCAACTCTTGTTGATAAAACTCAGGTTATGAAGTATGGATAGGTAGAAAGCCTTCTATTTCACATTTAATGGTCTTTGGTTGTGAGGCTTTTGTTCATGTGCCTCAAGAGAAGCATTCTAAGTTGTATCCAAAAGCACATAAATGCATCTTTTTTTGTTAGAGTGAGAATGAAAAAGGTTATAAGCTTTAGAATCCACTAACCCGTAAAATGGTTTTCTCTAGAGATGTAATTTTTAAGGATTTTAGGGCTTACTCAGGTGAAGAACAACCAAAGGTGAAAGATAAGATAAAAATAGTGCACTTTGAGACAAATATTGATAAGTAGGAAGATGCACATGTGGAAGGACAACCAAATGGATTTGAGGATGGAGAAGAAGAAGAGGGTTCAAAGAGTTCAAAAAATTTAGATGATGTGCAAAATGAGCATGAAGAAGGAGAGAAAAAAGAGCCCCTTACTCCTACCTTGAGAAGATCCACAAGGAAACAAAATCTAGTTGAAAGGTATAGCCCACCTAATTTCCATTGTGTATTTTCTTTCTTGAGTACTGATGATGAACCTAGATCCTATAGGGAGACTCTTTCTTCAGAAGAAAGGTTGTCTTAGATGCAGGCCATACAAGAGGAGATGATGGATCTAGATAGTTGTCATACCTGGGATCTTGTGAGTTTTCCTAAAGAAAGGAATCCCATTGGTTGCAAGTGGGTGTTTAAAAATAAATTTGGAGCAGATGGTCGGTTAGAGCGGTACAAGGCCAAATTAGTGGCCAAGGGCTATTCCCAGAGAGAAGGAGTTGATTTCAGTGAATTTTTCTCTCCCATTTCTAAGTTAACTTCTATTAGATTCCTATTATCTATTTTTGCTACTTATGATTTTGAAATAGAGCAAATGGATGTTAAAATTTCTTTCTTGCATGGGGATCTTGAGGAAGAAATTTATATGCGACAACTTGATGGGGTTGTTGTGAAAGGAAAAGAACACTTGGTTTGCAAGTTAAAGATATCTTTATATGGTTTGAAACAGTCACCTAGGATGTGGTACCAGAAGTTTGATGCCTTTACATTGAAGTTTGGTTTTGTTAGAAGTGAGGAGGATCATTTTGTTTACATCAAGGTTATTGTAATCAAATTCTAATCATTGTCTTGTATGTTGATGACATGTTTATGGGCAACAACAAGGTGATGATTAAAGAGCTTAAGACTTAGCTTTCTGGCACATTTGATATGAAGGATTTGGGGCTGCAAAATATATTCTTGGGATGGAGATTAGTAGGGATCGGATTCAAATAAATATTTGGTTAATTAAGAGTAATTATGTTGATACTATTTTGCAGAGGTTTACTATGCGTGACTGTAAACCAGTAAATATTCCATTTCTAGTTGGTACTAAGTTGAGTTTCGACATGTGTCCTAATTCTGATAATGATGTTGAAGAGATGTCTAACTGTAGACACTTAAAATTGTCTTGATCGATATTGCAAATTTGAATTTGATTACTAACACCATTTTCATCCTAAATTCACCTCTTTTTGACCGTTTAATTAAATAATCTTCATAGTTTAATTAAATTTATCACTTTATCCTATTAATCAAGTGATCAATATTATTTGGCTAATTCATCCCCTTTCACACTAATTTTCATCTTATTTAATTAGGTAATGCAAATTATTTAATTAAATTGATGATTATGTTGAAGACATGTCTAATGTTCCTTATGCTAGTGTCGTTGGTAGTTTAATGTATGCAATAGTTTTCACTAGACCAGATATAGCCCAAGAAGTGGGAGTTTTGAGCAGGTTTACGTCTAACCCTGGTAGAGAGCATTGAACTTTTGTTAAGAGGGTGTTTAAATATTTGCATGGTATTGATGATGTGGATAATTCATTGGATATATAGGGTTTTGTTGATGCAGATTAGGCAAGTGACTTGGATAGTCAAAGGTCCACTAATGGATATGTTTTTAGTTTGTTTGGAGGTGTGTTGAGTTGGATGAGTAAGAGGTAGCCTATAGTATATGGTAGCTACACATGCTTCTAAGGAGGCAGTTTGGTTACAGAGACTTGGTAATGGCATTGGTTTTGATTGCAAGATAGCAAGGGTTCGATGTGATAGTTAGAGTGCCATATTTTTAGCTAAAAATCCTATGTACCATGCTCGTACTAAACATGTTGATGTTCAGTATCACTTTGTGTGAGAAATGGTAGAGAATGGTAAGATTTTGATTGAGAGGGTTGAAACTTTGGATAATGTTGTAGATTCTCTCACAAATCCAATGGCCATGGATAAGTTCTCTTGGTGTAGGAAGGCCATGGGCCTTGATCATTGTACTTGATTACATGTTCTATTTGTATATCATGGATGTAATTGCAATGTATAATGTCAAGTGGGAGAATGTTAGGATAGGTGACATTAAAATTGCTATCCTGAGTTGATTTATGTGTCTCCATGTTCTTTGCAAAGGGTTCTTGAGGACATGAGGGACCAAATATTTATTATTTATTTTCTTATGACAAATTGTAATTGTATTTAAAGAGGTGGATTGTTCATGGTGGCGATTATAAGGCATCTTGGGAGAATATTCTTTCTAGGCATCCAACTTTCTGGGTTGGGACCACTTGAGTGTGCATTTACTTGCATGTTTTTCATGCTCTTGCATGGTTGGGCACCCAAGTTTACATGGTGGTGCATTAGCTTGCATGTAGTCAGATACTTATGGACCACTTGGGTTTGACTCCTTTTGATTGGTTGTGGGTTAGGTGCCCATGTGAAGGCCATGTGATTATTGAATATTGTATTCCATGTTTATGGGTTGTCCACTAAGTGGGGCATGGGTTTTTCCATGTGTTTTTTCTTGTTGTTTTGAGATACAATTTGTGGTATTCTCTACCAAAAACTTCCATATATTGCAGCCTTGTGATGGTGTTTTCGTATGAGTTATTTGTAGGTTGTCAAGATGATGAAGTGCTACCGGATTGTAGAGAGGATTTTTGTATTGATATACTTCCTTGAAGATTAATACAAGCATTGTATCTCTTTGGGTGTGGAGTTTTTTTCCGCAAGGGTTTCTCCATGCATATCTTGTGTCATTTGTGTTGATGACTTTTGGAATTATAAATTTTTATTTCATAGTTGCAACTATCAATCACTTAATCATTTTATGGTAATCTTGTAAACATATTTTCAGATTTGCAACCACGTATTTAAGTTCATATTGTTGCAAGTTATACCTTTATTTCCAACACTGTAAAGGTCAAAAACATCCTAATGGCCTCTATTCTTTCCACTGGAGAAAAATTCTCCTCAAAATATATTCCTTCCACTTGTGAGTAGCCTTTACACACAAGCCTAGACTTGTTTCTGACAACTTCTCCATTCTCATTCAACTTGTTCCTAAAAACCCATTTAGTTCCCATACAATTCTTGTTTTTTGGTCTTGGGACCAATTCCCATGTCTAATCTTTCTCAATTTGCATCAACTCTTTTTCTATAGATTTGATCCAAATTTCATCCTTGCATGCTTCAGTCACTATCTTAGGTTCTACTTTGAAAAGTAAGCACAAACTTACCTATTCTTTTTTCATAGTAGCTTTTCTCCTTGTCATCACACCTTTGATCTTGTCTCCAATAATTTAATCCTCATAATGATTCTTCTACACATACTTAGGAGTCTTAGGATTCTTTTCTAGAGCTTCTTCCTCTTCCACTTGCATTTATTTTTCTTTCTCTTCTTACTTTTCTTCTTCTCTACAAAGGGGTTCATCAGATTCATATAGCACTGAGCTCTAATGTGGTTCTTCATCCACTTTGAAACTTGCACTTTCAAGTATCCTCTTTATTCTCTTATTGTAACACCTGTATGCCTTTCTCTTTGTAGAATACCCAAGGAAGATTCCTTCATCTGATCTTGCTGCAAAATTTCCTAAATTCTCTTCATCTCTCCTAATATAGAATTTAATTCCAAATACTCTAAAATATTTCATAGTGGGAGTTCTTCCATACCATAGCTCATAGGGAGTCTTTGAACTATTTACTCTTGCTTGTACTCTATTGAGAATGTAAACTGCAATGTGAATAGCTTCTCTCCAATAGACATTTGATAGGTTTTCTTCCTTCATCATGGTCCTTGTTGCTTCTTGAACTTTTATGTTCTTTCCACAACTCCATTTTTCTATGGAGTCCCAGGAGGTGATAGATGTCTTTTTATCCCATGATCTTTACAAAATTTGTTAAACTCATTGGAGGTGAACTTACCAACTTTGTTAGACCTCAAGCACTTTATTTTCACATTCATTTCATTCTCAACCATATATTTAAATAATTTAAACTTATATAGAGCTTCTGATTTTTCTTTGAGAAAGGTTACCTAAGTCATTCTAGAGTAATCATCTATTAACAACATAAAATACCTATCACCTTGAGAGCTTCTTGTTCTAGTAGGTCCACATAGGTCTGTATGCACCAACTCTAAAGGTCCTATGATAGAATATTCCTTGATTTTGAACCTCCTTTTTATCTACTTTCCAACCTAACTCTCCTTGCAAATTGCATTGGTAGCCTTAGTAATTCTTGGAAGATCTCTCACAACTTGAGTAGAGATGATCTTCACTAGGCTATCAAAATTGATGTGACACATTATTTTATTCCATATCCAACTCTCATTGATTTGATTCATAAAGCACTTACCACCAACACCTTTGAGTTGATAAAAATTTCCTTCTATCCTTGTTCCTATAACAACAAAACTCTAGAAGCTTCTTTTTCTGATTTGACAACCATCATCTTGAAACACCAAATTGTATCCTCTACTACACATTTTTCCTACATGAGAAGGTTATGTCAGAGACCCTTAACATAAAGGACATCATCTATCTTATACTTGCTATCAAAACTAATTGAACCTTTTCCACAGATCTTAGTAGATGTATCATCACCAAACTTAACAAGATCACCACCAAACTTCTCAAGGTTAACATAATTACTCTTATCACCTGTCATATGATTTGAGAATTTGTTGTCAAATATCCAGTAGTTTCTCTCCTCTCTTGCATGAAAATCAGTCACCATAGTTCCTTTGATGTCACAACCTATTTTTGGAGAAATTTCCTTCACAAATATTTTAGGGTGAGTAGCATTAGTTCCAACACTCAATGTTATGAATAAGCACTCATCATTTTCATCATTTTGATATTTTGATTCTTCATCATTAGATATGCCATTATCTTCTTTAACATAGTAACTCTTCTTGACACATTTACCTTTGAAATATTTATGTTTTTCATTTAAAACTTTAATTGGACATTTTGAAGCATAATGACCTATCTTTCCATAATTGAAACATTTGAAGGGTGATTTACCTCTGTATTTTCTAGTTCTTTTCAATCTTCTTACAAAATTTTCTTCCACCTCATCAAGATCATCTAGATCAGATTCATCATTCTTATCCTTTTTGCTAACTTTAAAAGAAATCTCTTTTCTTGAATCATCTTGGCCAAATTCTCTTAATTCAAAATTAGTTAAAGCACCAAAAAATTGATCCCTAGTATATTGATCTAGATTTTGAGCTTATTCAATAGTAAACACTTTAGAACTATAATATTTAGGAAGGAATTTCAATAGCTTTTTTACCACTACATTCTCCTCTAGCTTTCCACTAAGACCATTGATAGAATTGACAACTTCACCCACTTTGTGCATGTAACTTGAAATTTCTTCATCCTCTATTATCTTCAGAGTTTCAAATTTGGTCTTGAGATTCTGCATCTTTTTGTGCTTGACCTTAACATCTCCTTCATAGATATTTTCCAACTTCTTCTAGATCTATTTAGTAGTTTTTTCTCTCATCACCTTCACAAGTTTTGAATCATAAAGTCCACTCGAAATAACATTCCTTTCTTTGCCATTATTCTTGTAATCCTTGATCTCATCATCACTTGTCAGACCAACACCAGGCATGGTATATCCATCTTCTACTAACTTCCATACTTTGAAACCTAATGTGATAAGAAAGCCTTCCATCTTGGTCTTCAAGAGTGTATAATTTTTTCCATCAAGCAAAGGATCTTTGACACCTTTCCTATACACCACTAAAATCTACCTCAAGAGGTTAAGCTTCTTCCAATGAACCTCTACTTTGATACCAATTGTTAGACACACAGGACAACTGAGAGGGGGGGTGAATTGGTTGTACATTAAAACTTTCAAACCATCATTAACATTCAAACCCTTTTCAATATTCAAACCATTATTAAGTATCAACTTGAAACAAATAAGACAACAACACATCAGCAACCATACACAATAGAACACCAAATTTTACGTGGAAAACCCTAATCAGGGAAAAACCATGATGAGGATTAACTCAAATATATATGAGCAGCAACATCGATTACAATATGCTCCCTATCAAAAGGGCGCACTATCTAGAAATAAAGAAAGAAAGGATTAGTACCAAGGGTTCACTACCTCAATAGAAAGATAATAGAAGAAGATTGTTACACTCAAGTTCACTACCTCAAAGCAACAAGAGAATCCACCAAAAAAACTCTACACCATCCACAACCTTTATCTCACTACTTCCAATAGCTTCAAGCACACTAAAAATGTAAACACCTTCTGCTCACTACTTTTGGTAGCCTTAGTCATTTAATCTCACACTTAGATCTCATCACGTATTCACATTTTGCACCAGGACACAACACTACTCCAAAAATTAACCTTGTATATATATCCTCCACAACTTGAAAAAATTCTCCAAGTTGGCCTTAATGAAACATATGCACCTCAAATGTGAAAACACCAAATAGTTCGGCATCAAAACACCTCTGTAGTGGAAAGAGATGAAGGGGGACCACAAAAAAGGGTTAACTAGGACCCAAATCTATATCGATATGCTACACCAAGTTTCCACAAACAAAGGAGCACATCCACAAATAATGCTAACATGCCAGGTTGGCCAAACCTGCATTAACATCCTTAAGCAATCAAGTTCACACTTCACTAGGTCTAGAAACATCTTGTAGACCACTTAGCAACTACACATAACATTATGGAATATTCCAACACCAACATAACATAAAAAACACTACCACAACAAAATGAAAACTAAGAACATTATCATCCTATGCAACTAGTCAAAATACCATAGAAACACAACTCATGAACCATGCTTGTGGATAAACTTAACACTAACCACTCCAAGGGAAGGTGTTAGAGTAATCATGCATTACCTAATAATTAATTACTCTTTAATTAATTACTAGTCTAATTTATTCTCATGCACTTAAGCTAAACTTAGGAGTTCTTTTATGCTTTTAGGGTTTTGATCCCATAGCACTCAAGCCTTATTGTGAATATCTCTCAAGCTTTCATATATTTTTGATAGTCTTTTTCTTTTGTAGCTTTTTCTTCTTAAGGAATATTACACATATTGTTTACAAATCTCTTGTGTGGAAGGTATCTTTGTTCATTGTTTGATCCTATAGCTTGTGGTTTTGTGTTATTCACAATTCTAACATGGTATCAGAGCCTCAATTCAATGAACCTCTTATTAATTTATGAGGTTTTTTTCTTCAACAAGGGTTACAGGCTTCAAATCTGAATCCCCTTTGTTTTTTTGTAAATTTTGAAGGTGGGTGATTTTAGGTGCATTTTGGAATGAAAAGGACATTTCCATTGGATTAATAGCTGTCAAGAAAGTCAAAATTTCCTTTTGTTTCACCTAATTTGGATTCTTGATGCCATATCTACAAGGGTTTGAAGTAGTTGCTTTTTTTCGGATCTGGAGGGTAGCTACAATTTTTGTGCATTTTGGCGCGAAAAAGGACCTCACTGTTGGATTCAGGAGGCCAATTCCATGAATTTTGACTATACATTCACTCTATTTTGGCATTGTGAGCATCTGAGGAAAAAAAAAATTCACAAGGACCGTATGGCCTCCATACGACCCTATGCACAATTTTTTTTAAAATTAATTAAAAAAAAGTGGGTGAAAAATTAGTCAGTGTTTTGTTTTTGAAAAAATATATTTTTTAAATTTTTTTCAAAATTCGAAAAAAATATTAAAAAGCTACAAGTTTTTAAAAAATTGTGGGGAGATTTTTTTATTGGTCGATTTTATTAATGGTACCCATAGGGTACCTACTATGGTAGGCCCTACGGGCCCATTAATGTCGTCCGTCAGCGACTTCATCTACCACTCGATGACAACTTCTAAATCTCTGGTGCCCCACAAAAGAATGCCAACGAGTTCCTGGTGGATGGGAAAATATGTCGATAGCCTATCATTTTTTTGATGGTTTGACATTTTCTGACCACCTACCTTTTTTTCTCGGCTGACACAAATTTTACAGGGCACTACAATTTTTTCGACATCCAAACAAAAATATTTCAATGGATTTTTCTTTTTTGACCATCGGGTTTTTTGGCCCAAAGAAATATTCCCGTAAATATTTCATTGATGTCATTTTGATGTCAACATGACATCATCATGACATCATCATACGAATGCAAGCCAAGGGCCCCAAGTCCCCTTCTTGTGCCTTAAAGGGGGTATTTTTTCTTTTCACCATAACACAGGCGTACGATATCATTTTTTGGTAAATGAGATATCGTCGAAAAGCTCATTCTACCAACTTCCCAAGAGTGTGGCTCTCATCACCTATTTTTTCTACTAGTGTATTCTATAGCTTGTTGATGTCATAGGTGATCTTTTTAGTCCCAAGCTCATGACTTTTGACCAGTTTCTTTATTTTTCATGATTTTAGTGACATTAGAACCATCTTTCAAAGCTCCATCCATGCACTTTTTCTAGATTGATCTTTAGGTACATCTTATTGAGGATTTTATGTTTTCACACTTTGATGAATTACTTGGACATTTTAGCTCTTGGAAAGAAAAAAATTACATGGGATGACTCGTTTTTGGATTCCCAGGGGTGTGGGTCTCATCACCTTTTTTTTTTTGTTGGTGCATTCTATAGCCTGTTGATGTTAGATGTGCTTTTTTCATTTCCAAGCTCAGAACTTTTGACCAGTTTCTCTATTTTTCATGATTCTAGTGACGTTAGAACCATCTTTCAAATCTCTTGACATCCGTCCATGCACTTTTTATAGATTGCTCTTTAGGTACATTTTTATGTTTTCACACGTTGGTGAATTGCTTGGACGTTTGAGCTCTTGGAAACCTTTTTTCATGTGGGATGACTCATTTTGGGATGAATCATCTTTGGATATTCTATATGTATTTCTAGTATTTTATCCTACTTTGGCATTGCAGACATCTTTTTTTTGCACATTCTCTTTTGTAGATGCACTGAGATAAGTGTCATTCTAGTTTATACATTTTGGGGATTTTGTGCATCCTATTGTGTCTTTTGTATTTGCACTATGATATAAAGTTCTATTGGGGGGGTTGATGTTTTCCTTTGGTTTTCCATCAAACCTTTTTCAAGTGAGTGTCCCTTCCATGACAACAATGAATCCTGGTGATTCTTGTCTCATGCGTGTGTGCCTGAGTTTGCACACCCTTTTATTTGCAAGTTGTTTCTCCTACATGCACTTCTTGGTTTCACATAGTTTTAGTGTACCTGTCATGGCCCTCCCTTTTTAGCATTATGGGGAGGTTTCTACTATCAATGCTAATGCTTCTTTGGTTTCGTGGTTGGAGTGATCTACGTATCTAGTTCTTTTTCCTATGTACTTTCAGATGTAGCATACATCAACGACTGGTTAGATGCATTTTAGTGAGTTGGATCACTTATCATATGGACATTCTTCGATTCCTATTTTTGGAGGCGACCTTCCATTTTCATTTATCAGAGACTACTGGGTACCTATATTTTTGACTTGCAGTTTTTGTGCATGTTGAAGTAGTGTTGATTTTGGTCACTCATATAGTTTCATGTGTTGTTTGTATCTTTGAGTTCTAGATGTTTTCCTTTTTTTTCCATCTAATTCAAGGAGTGTCATTGAGGAAACTCATGCAGATTATTGTCTCTCTTGTGATTAGTGTTAAGTGTACCACCTGTATCTTTGAATTCTAGATGTTTACCTTTGTTTTCCATCTAATTTGAGTAGTGTCATTGGGGGCACTCATGCAGCATAGTCTCCTTGATCCTGACATTTGTATCTTCGATTCCTAGATGTTTTTCCTTTGCTTTCCATCTGATTCAAGTAGTGTCATAGTGGGCACTCATGAAAATTCTTGTTATCATGATCCTGATCATCATTTGTTTCAGAGGAGGTTTTTCATTTCAGCACCATATCAGTCATCATTAGACAGTAGTTTATAACTTCTTCATGCTTCTATGATGCTCTACATGTTATAATTATAAAGAACCACAAAACCACAAGCCATAGGATCAAACAACAAACAAAGACACCTTCCACCAGTGATTTTTTAAGTGGCTAATATTCACAAATTGGCTAATAGTTGAAATTTTGGAGTACAAAATTGGCTAATAGTTCGAGCTATAATGTGACTTGAATCATCACATTTTTACAAAATTTTATTATACTCATATTTAAATCGCCAAAGAAATTATTTTATTAAAAAAATTTACTCAAAAATTTACCACAATATTCGGTACATGATTAGATTAGATTCACCTTAATTTTATAAATTATAGTAAAAATCTATACTAATTCACCAATAGTATATCATAATTATTAGTTGTTTTAGGACCATAAATTTTTAATCTTTAGTTTCCACCATTGATTTGTAGTATAATCTAATGGCCCTTGTTGTATTCCATGAGGTAAAGTGTACCCACAAGTTGTAATGCTCATGAGGCCCACAATTACAAGTCTCAAGAGCATTATAGATTGTGGGTATATCTTACCTCGTAGATATAATGAGGGTCATTAGAACAATAATCTAAAAGCAATTTTGTGTCCCATGAGAATTATAGATCATGGGTACATTTTACCTTACAGAATACAATCAGGGCCATTATATTATATTTTAAAACAATGATGGCAAGTAAATATTATTGTCTACCCCTTAAACCCATCAATATTTTCCACCCTCGAGCCCCTACTTTTCCATGAGAACTATTTTTAGATTGGATGGATTCACCATCATAATTAATGCATTTTCCTATTATTTTTTAAGATTCGTCAATTTTTTTTACATACTTTTAGTGATTGAAAAAAATTGCCAAAAAAATTAATATTTTTTTCAAAAAAAGGAAAGATTCGCCAATAGAAATTAATATTTTTTCCTAAAAAAGTGAAAGATTTGCTAGGATTTCATATTTTTTCGAGAGGAGTTTATTAAAGTTATCACTGCCTTCCACGCAAGAGATCTACAAACAATATGTGCAATATTCCTCAACAAGAAAAAGTTACAGAAGCAAGAGACTATAAAAAAGATATGAAAGTTCGACAGATTATTATAATGAGGGTTGAGTGTTATATAGGAGAAAAACCCTAAAAGCATAAAAGCACTCCTAAGTTTAGCTTAAGTGCATGAGAATAAATTAGACTAATAATTAATTAAAGAGTAATTAATTATTAGCTAATGCAGGCATGATTACTCTAACACCGCCCCTTAAGATGAATATAAAGAGTAGCTAAAACCCCTAAAAATAATGCATGATGGGTCCTGACAAACAAGGCCTAGTGAGGTACCCATGTACAAAAAAAAGATCTCTCAAAATTGGATAAAAACGAGAAAAAACATGTGGGAGAAAATTTCTCTCCAAAAGAAAGAAAGGCGAATGAAGGACTAAGAAGCCTCCAACCAAAAAAATGTCCTAAAAAATAGGAACATGTAGAACATCACAGAAGCAAGAAGAAGTTGTAGATTGTTGTCTAATGATGACTAATGTGGTGTTAAATGAAGAACCCCATTTGATACCATGTTAGCACGTTCCCAAATCTGAAAGACTAGAAACCTCAATGTAGAGATTGTAAACAGTGATTTTGGTTTACTCGGTCACAATGCCTTCCTCCTCCTAGGGTTTTTCAGCTAAAAGGAGAAAGGGGAATTGGATGGGGAACCAAAATGCAAAGGTTTACACTCAAGAATAATGTTAATGAGATTTATTATTCCTAATTAAGATGTCCTAAAGCTTTTATTTGAACATGAAATGATTTAATGATGTGAAATCTAAGAAAACTAGCTTGTTTGAAAACACAGTGTGATATGCAGAAAAGTTAAACAAATGCAATAAATGAACAAATGAAATGTAAAACAGGAACTATTCACCTAGAAATTGAAGAAGAACAAATTGAAGGTTACAAGAGCCACTAAAATCTTGAAAATTTTGACTTTTGAGGCAACTGGGACACTTAGGCCAGTCTGGACAACTTAGTCCTAGAATAGGGAATTTGCCCAAAAATCCGTTTCTGCCAAAAGGGTGTATGAAAATGTAAAATTATTTGAAAAAGAAGTGCAGTGGGACTAAGTCACCACTATGGGCGACTTAGTCCACTTTGTATTTTCTGCAAATCCAAAAGTGGAAATGGAAGTCCACAACTTGCACTCTATTCTTTGAAAAAAGTATGGATCTGAATCTTCGAAAAAACTTGCAAAACAGAAGATAAATTGGTTTCTGATGGAGGGTTTTCCTTGGTCAAACCCCTAGTTGGTATTTAAACTTTGTAGAAAATAAAATCTACATAAACCCTAGCCTTAATTGTGTCTAAGACTGGGAAAGGCTGAAAATGAGATAAAAACCTATTCTAATGTGCTAGAATGAGGTTAATGAATGGCACTTCAGAGATGCAGGACTTGAATGCAAGAAACCCTACAACCCTTCAAATGTATGTAAAATTATGTATATAATGTAATTCAAACCTTAAGTCTGAAGATAAGAAGAGCATGGAAGATGGAATCACTTCAAAAACAAGTCATTAGGTGTGATTTGATGGCTAGTTGCATCTCTTCAACCTAGATTTCTCCATGATTCACCATAGACATCCATGATCCATCTTTTTCAATTTGAGATCTTGAATAAGAAGTGAGCTTGAAGACCTGGAAAAACCCTAGTTTTCTTTCCTAAAGCTTTAACTTTGCTGTAAAATGCTATTGAATCTTCTTGTGTAAGACACTTTTGCTCTTGAATTTTGATTTTTGCTTTGTAAAAATGACTAGGAGATGTGAAAAATGACTTAAAATGTGTATTTATAAGCATAAACACCTAATTTTCCCATTATTTAGACCTAATAGGCCGAAATCCACTAAGAAATTAAATTGAATTAATGAAATTCCCATTCAAAAGTGGAAAATACCCCAAAGGGGACTAAGTCACCACCTTGGGCGACTTAGTCCCACCAAGAACATTTTTGGTGGGTTTCATGAAATTTTAGTGGTTTTAATGATATTTGTCGGGATTTAAGTGGTTTCATGGGTGAATTAGGCCTCAAAGTCCAAAATTATTAATATTAGGGGCCTATAAATGAAATTTTAAGGGGTGATTGATGGAAGGTGCCAAAAGCAGGACTTAGGTTTACTACAAAATTGTCTCTTTCTCCAAGAGTATACAATTTTTGGAAATACATTAATCCCCCACTTTAGCGCCCATATGACTCTACGTGCATATGCAAGCTAAAGTATTCTAAATAGTGCACTCTATTACATAAAAAGGATACTCATTCAAAAGATGGGAGAACGAAGCCCCCAGTGTAGTTATCTACAAAACCACAATATTAGGAAACCGCATCATGCAACACACATTCATTAGATATCAAAAATCCTTTTTTCCTAACTCTTGGAAAGCAAATTCAAGGATAGATGTATGCCCCCCCTTGATTCCACTTGCTTTGCAGAGGTGGAATCAAGGTACCAATCTATCCACGTAGAATTTGAAATATCATATCAAAGGACATATCCAAGTACCATGTTGCATAATGATAGTGGATGATGTTGGGGACAGAAATATGATTCCAACGCATCAAACAATGTTGAAAATGGAGTTCTCTAGCTCCCGTTATGTTGATTTGAGGAAGAGGTACTTTATGAACTCTTAAAAGAAAAATAACCCTATTTTAATACATAAGAGTAAAAAGAGATGAAAATTGAGTAAAAGAGGTAAAGGGGAGTAATTGGTCACTTACTATTCATTTTACCTGTTTGTTGTTTTAGAGTGACGAGTGAGACAAGAGAATGTCGAGCAGACGAGGGTACACACCTGCACGATTGGACGTTCTTCGAGACTAGGTGCAGTGCGACGAGCGTAAGCATGAGGTGAGTGGATTTTGCAAGCTTTGTTTTGTGATTTATAATTATTTAATTAATTTTGAGGTATATTGAGGTTAATTAAGGGTCTTGGAAAAAAAGTTTGCAAAGCGCCCCCTTTTTTCGCAAAAGTGTCCCTTTTGTTCGCAAAGTGTCTTGTTTCTTTGCAAAGTGTCTTGTTTCTTCGCAAAGTGTCTCGTTTCTTTGTGAATTGTCCTAAAAGGGGTCTAAAGTGTCTAGGGCCTTTAGAAAAGCACACTAGATTAACTTTAGCACACTTTCATGATGAAAAATGTAAAAAGGAAAGAGTTTAGATAAATTTTAGAGCATATATGTGTAAATTTTAAAGGTACCTGCCTGAGGATGACAGCGGATAGGAGGGAGATAGCTGAGTTTTTGAGAGATCTAGCTCCAACACTATCAATAGAGGAGACAAAGCATCTTTAGGCTGTTGGGATCTATTGGGCATATCTTATGCCTCCCATGAGATACCACAATGCCATGTTGATGGCTCTCTATGATTGATGGAATGCAGATACATGCACATTTCATCTACCCAGAGGAGAGATGATGATCACATTGGAGGATGTAAATCGGATTCTCCATGTGTCAATTCGAGGAGAGAAATTATATTTCCACAAAGACTGTACATTCCTCGAGTAGAGGGTTGATTTACAATATTGTGTAGATGGTCTAATGCATGATGCACGAGTTAGCAGACAGATTGATTTATCCATGTTATTATATTCACAAGAACTAGTGGTTCGAAGCATTATGATGCACACCGTAGCTCTAGTCCTTGTCCCTAATGGCCAGAGTGGACATCTTGAGGGAGGACTAGTCTACCTGATTTGAGGGATGGCAGAACGACGAACAATATATGCCTAGGGTCAGAGTATGTTGACACATCTCTATTATGATTTGCGACGATTTGTATACCGAGAGAAGGATAGTATGGTGTATTGTACACTTCTACAGGTGTGATGCCTTGAGCACATTACATGTACTAGACTAGTTGGTTATCCATGTGTGACAATAGTTGGGTACCCACAGGCTTTCAGGTATCTGTTGTGGCGACTATGGCAGTATGGTGATTTGCATTTTTGAAGGGTACAGTTTGACCGGGTGGATGAGGATGAGATCCTTTGGAGACCTTATCAGCTGACATTATAGTGGCCATTTTATACCAAACAATTGAGGAGGATGTAGATGGATAGATTTTTGGTTGGCTTCCATGACCACATAGTATGACCATTCTACTATGATTGAGTCATGTGGAAGTTTGGACAGATACAGACACCACCCCAGGCACGATCCTCTTTTAGGAGATCAGTGTGGAGTTAACGAAGACTGGGTGATATAGTGTGACTCATGCTCAAGCACGTAGCCAAGAGTGATTATGATCACTCTGATCATGACCAGCCGCCATTCTCTAACATAGATGATATTGGTGCCACAGCAGAGTATGAGGAGTGCTGGACAGTGACTCGACTAACACCATTATTCCCGATGGATGAGCTAGTGGGATATGTGGAGCCACTACCAAATGATGGAGAGGAGTAGGAGGATAGGGCCAAGGAGACATGCTATAGACATTCCAATATATTTACTGATGTGGTTGATGATGAGTATAATGATGAGGTAGATCCAAATTACGAGGAGGAGGCAGAGGAGGAGGAGCAATATGAGGAGGAGCCACCCTTTAGTGAGGATGATGAGGTAGTATTTTAGGACCATCATGAAGGGGGATATTCATCTCCCATCCATAGGATGAGGTTACGAGTAGCAGTTGTAGCTGTAACCAGTACTCATAGTCGAGGGGAGGCTAGCACAACCTACATTCCCCCAGTACAGGATGACATTGAGGTGACACATCCAACCGGATACATAGGTGATGATATTTGATTTGATGCATGTACTTTGAGTGATTATGTCATTATATATATATATATATCATGATGATCATTACTAATTGTGTTATGTTTCTACCTTGCAGGAGTGACAAGAGACCGGTGAGAGTTCTATCATCAAGATGTTGCAGAGATAGTACCTGTATCCAACAATGAGGAGGAGATGGATCCTGAATACATGCCCCCACCTATTTTGGAGGAGGATCCAGAGTCACTTAGACCTTTCGTGAGACTACAAGAATATTAAGAGAGCTTGAGGAGATGATAGCATTAGGTAGAGACCGTAGGGCTGTCATCGCAAAATCCAGCAGAGATGGAGATACTACATGCAGAGATAGCATGACTATGGGAGGAGAGAGATGTGGCCCATGGGTGAGCACAAGGTTTGGAGTTCACATTCATATTTAGTGGATCACAATCATGATCACACACAACCGTCTCACAACGTCCAGGGACCGGATCATGAGCACCAAATGTTGAGGGTTCTAGTTCTCATGACCTTGGTGATATTGTTTCTTATGATGATATGTATATAAAACTTGGAAGATATGTATATATAGAAAAATTGTATGGTTTATGATTTTTCTAGATGTGATTGAACTTTAAATGACAATGTGATTAATTAAGCGACCTTGGCAAGATTACATTAATTAATGTCTTCATGATTTAACAATGTGTATGTGATCTACTTAAAACATATTTGTAGTTTTAAGTTAGATACAACATAATAATTGAGTATGTTATGCTAAAACAAGATGTAACACAACACACAAGATGAAAGTGAATAGCATGAAACCTAAAGGAATTATAAAAAATCACTTTAGTGTTCAAGAAAAACCTACAAGAAAATTGTCAAAAATGAAGTAACGTGAAAGTGTATAGGGGAAGAGTTCCATAACATTTAGCAACACCACTTTATACTTCATGCTATCCAAAAAGGATTAAACATAATACCGATGCAAATGTGCAGTATTGATTGGTTCTTTAAGGGGTGTTCCATCAAGTTCCGTTAAGACATACACAACAAACCCATAACGTTTTTCAACAACATAGGGTCCTAACCAATTAGGACTGAATTTTCCATGTTCATTAGGGTTGGCATTTATATTATGCTGATTTTCATATAGAACCAAGTCACCCTTGTTAAATGTGTGAGGGATAATATTAAGATTGTAATAATGTTGTTGCCTTTTGCAATAGGCTTGAAGATGCTCAAGAGCGTTAATGTGTTCTTCATTGAGCATTTCAAGTTGATGTAATCATTCAGTCCTATAAGTGTTATTGTCAATCAAACCTTGGAGAGAAATCTGTAATGTTTGGATTTCTAACTCCAAAGGCATGATTGGATCCATACCATAAACAAGGATATAAGGTGTTGAACTGTTGGAAGAATGAACACTTGTACGATAAGCCCAAAGTGCATAATGCAGTTGTGTGTGTCAGTCCTTGTGATTAGTGTTAACATTTTTCTTTAAAATTTATTCGAGGACTTTATTAGTTGACTCAGCTTGACCATTGGATTGTCGGTAGTAAGGTGTCAAAAAATGGTGTTGAATATGGAAAGTCTCTAAGAACTTCTTCACATCATTATTCTTAAACAATGTGCCATTATCAGAGACTAATGTGGAAGGAAGACCAAAATGAGCAATTATGTGCTCAAGGATGAAGCGATAGGTTACCTCAGCAGTCATAGATTGAAGTGGAATGGCTTTGACCCATTTCATGAAATAATCAGTGGCAGTTATGATAAAAGTATGTCCAGCAGAAGAGGGTGGGGATATTTTTCCAACTATATTTAGCCCCCATACTGAGAATGGCCAAATAGGGATTTGGGCACAAAGCTCAAAAGTAGGAGCATGAAATAAATGACTATGTTCTTGACATTTATGACATTGCTTAACATACGCATAGTAGTATTTTTCCATATTTTCTAGTAATAACTAGTACGAAGAAGTTTCTGTGCTAGGGTCTTTGCACCAAAATGACTGCCACAACTTCTGGCATGATCCTGCTCAAGTGCCATATTAATTTCAGAATCCTTAAGGAATCTAAGTAAAATTCCATCAAAGGAGCGTCAATATAACACATCAGAAAGGATGATGTACTTGGTGGCTAATTTTTTTAGACAAGCATAGGTGTTAATTGCAATAGGTTTGGGAAAGGTACCATCTTTTATATAGTTATAAATAGCATCATACCATTCACTCGAATTGTTCTTGGTTGTAACTAATGTGGCAATAAAAATATTAGTGATAAAAGGTTTCATGATGGGATGAATAGTGAATATTATATCTTGTGAAGGATCTGAGGGGGATATAAGAGAAGCGACACTGGTCATCGCATCGGCATGTCAATTGTCTTTTCGCGAGATGTTAGCAATGGTGAAGGAGTTAAATTTTTCCAGCAAGGACATTGTGAGGTCTTTATATTTGGATAATTTATCATGTTTATCATGATAGTCACCATTGATTTTTTTGATTACTAATTGTGAGTCACCAAAGATCCTAATGTTAGTAATGCCCATAATTAAAGCAGCCTATATTCCAACGATTAAGGCCTCATATTCAGCAGTGTTATTTGTACAGAGGAAATTTAAACGATATGATAAGGGAATATTTTTTCCTTCTAGTGGAATTAATATTATTCCAGCACTGACACCTATTCTACACTTAGATCCATCGAAATATAATGTCCATGTAGAAACACTTGTTGTCAATACACTATCATTAGGAAAAGAATCATTATCAAGTAACGCTAGAAGGGAAGGAGCATCAACTAAATGGTTGGTCAAGGCTTGTCCTTTAATTGCTTTTTTCAAAAAAATCTTAAGGTCAAACTCAGTTAACAACATAACCCATTTAGCTAAGCATCCTGATAAGTTTGTTTTATTAAAAAGATGTTTGAGAGGGTCAAATTTTGTCATGACTTGTATTTTTGCATTTAGTAAATAATGTCGCAATTTATTAGTAGCAAATACAAGAGCTAAATATTGTTTTTTGATAGGCATATATTGGGCTTCATAATTTTTTAGAATGCGACTAATGTAATAAACATGATGTTCTTTTCCATTATCGTCTTTCTGAGCTAACAATGTTGCAAGAGCATGAGCAAATGCAGCAATGTAAAGGATGAATGGTTTGTTTGGCATGGCAGGCTGTAAAATAGGTGGAGTGACAAGGTATTCCTTCAAACTCTCAAAGGCTTGTTTACAATCCTCATTCCAATCAAAGGGAACATCCTTCTTAAGGATATATGTGAAAGGTAACGTCTTATCAGCTAGAGAAGTGACAAAACAATGAATGACTTATATTCGTCCTTGTAACATACATAATTGAGAAATATTATGAGGAGGTGGCATGTTAATGATAGCATCAATTTTCTTTGTAGCCACTTTGATGCCTCTATGAGATATGATAAACCCTAAAAAAATTCCACTATCTACTCCAAAGACACTTTTTTGGATTGAGTCTCATATTGTATTGACGCATTCGTTCAAAGATCTGGCGAAGGATAGTCACATTGTCTTGTCAGCGTAAGGATTTGGCGAGGATGTCATCAACATAATCTTCCAATATTTTATGTATGTAATCATGAAATATCAATGTCATTGCTCTTTGATATGTTGTGCCTGCATTCCTCAGTCCAAAGGGCATCATAACCCAAAAAAATGTTCCCCAAACAGTGGTGAATGTTGTCTTGTATTGATCTTGTGGGTTGATGAAGATTTGATTATAACCAGAAAATCCATCCATGAATGACAACAAAGAATGTCTAGCAATTGAATCCACAATCATGTCAATATTAGGAAGTGAAAAATCATCTTTTAAAGATGCTTTATTCAAATCACAAAAATCCGTACATATCCTAATACGATTATCGGGTTTAGCAACTACGACAATATTTGAGATCCAAGGAGAATAGTTGATAAGATGAATGAAACCTATGTCCAGGAGTTTCTCAAGATCTCCTTTAACAAGAAAAGTTATATTAGGATTCATTTGTGTATCTTTTTTTGAATAGGCTTACTATCGTTTGCAAGAACAATGTTATGTGTGACAATTTTCAGGTCTATACCTGGCATAACAAAATATTTCCAAGCAAAAATTTTAGGAAAATCATGGAGTAAAAGCATAGTATCCTCTTGTTCTTCATCATCAAGGAACTTCCCAGTCTTAGCAACCTTTTATCTACCATTGATGTCCATTGGTATATCAATTGTATCTCTGAGAGGGAGTGCATTCGACTTAGGAAACTCAGGACCGTAAGGTTCCATGGTTTTCTCATGATCATCGGTATTTTGTGGCTTGGAACTTATCATAGTGCAGGTAACATTGCGTTTAGAGGAAGATGTTTGATTGATAGAACGTAACATTTGTTTCAAGGCTTCATCACTTTCAACATACTCCCAAGACGGTGGAGAATTTAGATCAATAAATTCAAGATGTTTGAGCGTAAGTGTAGTTTGAGGTTTACATGTGATAGTATTGATATTTAATGAGGGTTGTTGAGTTGCTTTTATTGTCTTAGGAAAGGAATAACCTAAAAAAATATTTATGTCTTGTGTATTAGGCTCAATAGGGAAATGAATGCCTTGTTCATGTTTTCCACATCCTTTACCATTGTATCCCAATTGTTTCACAAGCTTGTACCCACGTCCATAAAGTCTTTCCATTTCCTTGAGATTGGGGGTTTGCTGATAATCTATCTCATCAAAATTTGTTGTGTAAGATGTGTTTTCTTTCAAAGGAGGTGAGATAGAGAACTGGGAAGATTCTTGTGAATTTTTAGTGGACATAACTGTTGGTTTCTCTTTTTGTTCTATCTCCTTGTGAGAAATTATGTATTCATCCATGAATGAAGGAGTAAATTCCAATGTTCCCCAATCATCATCGAGCAATTTAGACATGGATTCAATTTCTTGTTTATTGGTCTGAAGAGTGTCAATATGAGAGGTTGGAATTTAAGTAGTCAGAGGAATTGTAGTTCCTTTTACAATTTGCAAACAACTCTCAGACTTGGGGTCTATCTCAACTTGATATACCTTGTTGTTATAGACGTATTTCATTATGCGATGAAGAGTGGAAGGGACCACATGCATCTCATGAATCCATGGCCTACCCAAGAGAATATTATATGAAAGATCATAGGGCATGACATGAATAGGAGTTTGTAAGGTAACCACTCTGACTGTTATAGGTAAAGTGATTATACTAAGTGGTTGTTTGGTTGTATTATCAAATCCTCTAATGGATAAGGAATCAAGTTTAATTTGTGATTTATCCACACGTAATTAGTCGAGAAGTTTCACACTACACACATTAAGGGAAAAACCATTATCAACGAGGGTTCACTTAATACCTATTTTTTTATATTTGGAAATGATCATAAAAGCCTCATTTTGTCTCCTTAATTCTAACAGAGGGAGCTCATGCTGATGAAAGGTAATTTTTACATTAAGTGTATTCATTTTCTTTATAAGAGCTGCCACATCACCTACATTAGTACCAGGAGGAATGACTATTTTTTGCAAGCTGTTTGAAGCATTGAATGATAATTGGGTGAATTTTGAAGAAGATCCCAAAGGGATATCTTGGCAGGAGTATTTTTAAGTTGTTCAATGAGATCATACTCCCTAAGGTGTGAGTTTAGGTGAGGGGCATTAGGAAAAATAGGATTTGGTAAAGGTAAGGATGTGGGAGGGGGTTGTTGAGGTTGGGGATTGTTTCTAGTGTAGTGTGTGTGCAACAACATTATGTGGTGGTGGATAAAGAGTGATGAGGGTGCAACCTGAGACTTAGAAAATAACCCACAAACAAGAGAATAATTTTATTTTTCAGAAAATGGAGCTTCTTACATGCAGAGGATCTCAAATCCCCAAGTTCTACAGCACATGCAAGTTACAGAAAGCTACAGAATAACCCTTTCGCAATATGCGAGCTTGTCCCCCAAAAAGTTACCCAAAAATTAGAAACCTGCACATAAATAGAGCTCCTCTTTAGTTTGGAGCCAAAACAACATTCACATTTTGAGTTTAGGCGGTTTGGCGCCAAAAAATTACAACTTCAAGTTCAAATTTCAAAAGAATATTTGCAATTGTATCTTCTAGAAAGTGTGCCAACTTCCCAGGGCCATAACTTTTGATCTGGGACTCCGATTCACGAACCATTTGAATAGTTGGAAAGGTATTGAAGTCAAGAACGCGCTTGAAATTAGTTACGCCAATTTCGGCAAGTTTCGAGGCTGATCCGGGAACTCTAAGTGCCTCAAATCTAACTCGAAAGATTTTCAGGTGCAAATTTGGGAAACTAAAACTGCAATATCTTTCCACCCAGGAATAGAAAATAAAAATCGTAAATTGGGAATTTCATTATGACGAAAAGGGTATCCAAAAATTTTAAAACATATAAAAACTAAGAAACTTGAAATTTAACTATTTTTGGATGATGCAAGATTGCCCTTACACCACTGGATGCTCCTGCATCAGACACCCAGGGTAATTTGAGAAGTGACCCTGTCACATCTCAGATGGTGGAGGAAAAACCAAAATGGTCAACCTCTGCCTTAGGCAACTAGGATGAATCTTCAACAGGCCTTCCTTTCCATTTCACCGGCTATTCTTCATCTTTACTTGTTCTTGGTACTCCTTCCCACCACGACTATCCGAGGATTTCTTCAATCTCCTCCTTTTAAAGTAGGTCTTTGGAATCCCACTATTCCA
>VDFB02000363.1:18824995-18854077 GCA_007258455.2 Sequoia sempervirens
TTGATAGGAGAGATTAATATTAATTCTACCTATAACTTAGAATTATCTCTTCATTGTAAAGGTATGCTAATTGAAGTCAAATTGGGCATCTAGAAACTAGATACAATTTTCATTTTACAGCTTTATGCAAGATACTTGAATAATTTTATAGTTTTTAATACAAGTAGTTTTATTTTAGAAGTTTGTTAGTTTAACAATAATTCTAATAAACAATGGTTATTCGTATGCCAATGCATTTTGCTGTGCATAAATGTTTCTTATTTGATGAAAATCAATAGAAGATTCCAAGTTTAAAACCATTTATTGCATTATTTGTGGATGATGTTTCTTAATGTTTATTGATCTGTTAACCCTGGTAATGAGCTTATAGTATTTTATGATTGAAAAATGATTGTAAAAAAGTGATGATGAATGGTTGTATGCTTTAAATATGCATTCATAATGAATGCGATGGTATGAATTGTTTCATAAATTGTGTTGTTCTACAGTTTTAGTTAATTAAAAAAAGCACTCATATAGGAATTACATGTCTGAATTGAAAGGAATTTGTGTTCATGTTTTGTTGTCCTAAACCTTGATCAATCTTTTTCTATTTATTTGAAACCCCCAATGTTAAATTACTTTGTACTATCCAGTTTTCACTTGTTTACCAACAGGTCCCTTGAATATTATGGTTGCATGGACCACTGAATTATAACATCACAGTTGAGAACCAACTACAAAGACCGTGGAAGATAGGTGGTTTTAGATCATTTGTCTTTTTCTGAAGAAATAGAGTAGAAATATTTTGTTTAACGTTGTTGTGTTACTTTTGACCATCAACATGACTCTAAACTAGTATGTACTCCCATGGTTATTAATTGTAAGTTGAGCAAAAATAATGAATCACCCAAGAAAAATTAGAGCAAGTATAGATCCATGATTGTTGGACTGCTATATATAACTATAACTAGACTAGATATCATGCATGCAATATGTCTTGTGGAAAGATTTCAAGAATATCCTAGAGAATCGAATGTGGTAGTCGTCAAGAGGATATTCAGATATTTGAAAGGCACTATAAACTTTGGTCTATGGTACTCTAAGGGTACTAACGTCTCCTTGAGTGCTTATATAGATGTAGATCAGGCAGTTTGTGTGGATGATAGAACAAGTACAAGTGGAGGTGCTTTCATCATTAGAGACAAACTAGTCTCTTGGTTAATTAAGAAGTGAGATTTAGTGCCATTATCTACTACAAAGGCAGAGTATAGTGTTGCAAAATCTTACTATATACAAGTGTTGTGGATGAAGTAGATATTGAAGGATATCAGAGTATTATATGATGAACATAATTCTATCTTGTGTAATAGTACAAGTGCTATCAACATTTCAAAAAATATAGTAATGCATTCAAGGACAAAGCATATCTCTATCTACTATCACTTTCTAAGAGAGAAAGTTGTTGAGAATGAACAAAAATTGGAGTATGTACCTACAAAGGATCAACTAGCAGACATTTTCACAAAGGTTCTTGCCAAATATGCATATGAGTATCTCAGACAAAAGCTAGAGGTTATTTCCCCTCATTTTTTCAACTAGATGAATAATATTATGCATCTATCTAGCAGAGAAATTCAAGATTTATTCTTTTTCTTGGACTGATGAAGGCTACCTCTCAAGGGAAGTAGGTAATGGTGTCTTTTATTGGTGTAGGCAGGGGGACATGGTTACAACTATAGTATGTAGGTGTTGTTCTTTGAGGGAGAGATAAAAAGAGTTGTTTGCAAGTGTTACCTCTTTCAAGTGTCTCCCTTTTCCATTGATGCCAAAGGGGGAGAGAGAGAATTTTTAAAAACCATGGAGCAAGGGAGAGAGAGAAAGTGTGAGAGAGAAGGATGGTCAAGTAATTGGGATTGTTTCTTGAGAGTTGGAGATACAAAGTTTATTTTTTTATTGATGGTTTTTCAAGAGGTATTGCCAACAATGACAAAGGGGGAGATTGTTGCACTATGTTGTCATTAGTGTTTTCATTGATGCCAACCTCTAGTGAGGTTATGATGAAAATATTTTTGTGGTGTTGAGAATGTGTTACTGATGCAACATATTCACTTGGTTTCCAGTGCTTTTGATAAAATGTGCATAAGAGTGTATAGGGTGTCAGAGGTGTGTTATGTGTTTTTCTTTGCATTTCTTTAGTATTGAAGTTATGCTTGTGCAATTTGGACATGATGATTAGAGGTGTTTAGAGGTTATATATATATATATTTTCAAGTTCTGGATCATGCAATAATGGAAGATGTGTTTGACAATGTAAATAAGGTTATCTAGGAGAAACGAGATTGCTCCACATTTTTTCGTGTTGAGGTTTCTAGTCTTGCGGATTTGGGAACGTGCTAATATTGTTTGTATCTACCTTCCCTTGAAGTGGCTAGTTTTAAGTTTCTCCGCTAGTGTGGTTGATGAGTTGTGTTTTTGTGGCAATTTGACTGGTTGCATAAGATGATAATGTTCTCTATTTTCATTTTGTTGTGGTAGTGTTTTTGATGTTATGTTGGTGTTGGAATATTCTAGAATGTTGTGTATAGTTGCTAAGTGGTCTACAAGATGTTTTTAGAGCTGGTGAAGTGTGAGATTAATTGCTTAAGGGAATTAATGTGGTCAACCTAACATGTTAGCACTAATTGCAAATGTTCTTCGTTGTTTGTGGAAGCTTGATGTAGCATGTCAATGTAGATTTGGGTCCTAGTTAACCCTTGTGGCCCACCTTCATATTTTTCCACTATGGAGTTGTTTGGTGCCAAAATATTTGGTTTTTGTATGTTTTAGGTGCATATGTTTCATAAAGGCTGACTTGGAGAAGTTTTTCAAGTTGTGGAGGATATATATACAAGGTCAATTATTAGAGAAGTAGTGTTGTGTCATGGTGCAAAATGTGAATAAGTGTTGAGATCTAAGTGCGAGCTTAAATGACTAAGGCTACTGAAAGAAGTGAGAAGAAGGTGTCTACATTTTCAATGTGCCTAAAGTTTCTAGAGGTAGTGAGCCGAAGGTTGTGGATGGTGTAGAGTTGTTGTGGTGGATTCTTTTGTTGCTCTGAGGTAGTGAACCTCCTTATAATAGTCTTTTATTCTCTTTCTATTTGGGTAGTGAGCCTTTATTTCTTTCTTTTTGGACAATGATTACTTTGGGCAGTGAGCCCTTTCGACAGTGAGCCTATTGTAATCAATGTTGCTATTCATATATATGTGAGTTATTCCTCACAGTGATTTTTCCCTGAATAGGGTTTTCCATGTAAAATCTGGTGTTCTATTGTGTATGGTTGTTGATGTGTTGTTGTTTCATTTGTTTCATACTGATACTTAGTGAAGGTTTGGAGATTGATAAGGGTTTGAATGTTGATGAGGATTTGAAGGTTTTAATGTACAACTAATTCACCCCCCTCTTAGTTGTCTTGTGTGTCTAACAAAAGGCACATGAGAAAGGGAATGCTTTCTCTATATGTGTCCTCCATGATTAAGGATGAACAAAATATTAGTAGTAGGGTATTAAAATTTAGGTATGATTTAAATCCACCATATCTTTTAGTGCTCTCACCACTTAGCGGCTTTGTTTATGTTTTCATGCTCTGGTATGTTGCCTCGTATATAATTTAGGGATGTAAATATTTACACCCACTTTTTTTGTGAATATGTGTAACATTATTTTATAAATGATAATACAAACACCTATTCATAAAAAAGGACATGAAACTACCTTCCATAGTACCAACAAATTTCTAATTTAAATATCATTGTATAAAAGTTTTTTTCTTAGATTTCATGGAAGATCATGCGTAGGTATGTATAATTCTAAGATGTATCAATGAGGAGTACATATAGCTACATAAAATCACACTAGATTAAAAAGGAAGTAATGTATGTAGTAATAGAGCTACATAATGAGAGATATTTTCCATTAAAGAAGAACATCATGTAAATGCAAAATTCATAGAGCTCATAGGTGTCATGGAGGAGAAAATAAAGTTAGTTGTATCAAATATTATAAACCATACCATAAAGTATACTATAGGTACCTAAAATTGACCCACATTTGGTCAATTTACCCCTAATTTGACCAATTTCCTATCCTCTATATTAATTAAATAATACTCTATTAAATAATTAATATTCAATTATCTCAACCTCCATCCTACTCTATTTTTTCTTTTATCCCTAAATCCTAGCTTAAAGTAAATAATTACCTTTAATTATTTACCCCAATCCCTTATCCCTTTTCTCAAAAAATTAAATAAATTATCTATTTATTTAATTCCCCTCTACATGTCCCATCCTCCAACCTCTTTCCATTAAATCATAATCCCCCCCTAAGTGGTTGCACACATTTAATCCATGATTAAGTGGGTCAACCCTTCCCATCACATCATGCAAATGGCCCTTTGTACATGTGACATGGCCTTGTCGTGTTAAAGTACTCCAAAGGAATTTTTAGTTCCCTTATTCCCATCACAACACCCCCTTTGGAGTGTGAGGACAAGGCTTACCATTATGGCAAGATCTCACCCCACACTTGAAAGTACCATCTCCCTCTCAACTCACCTCATGGTGCCACTTGGCACCATCCCATGAGGTGATATGCCTCAACCACACTCCACCCTTGATCATCAACTTGCAATCTTAAATCTCCATCTAAAATCTCAAAATCTATAAAATCCAACACTTATCCATTATACTTACTCTTACTCGCTTTATCATTGGAGCAATATTATGTTGTAGAATTTATGAACACATATCCAACCATCCATGAGAACAACAACCATTCAATGGTGCAATAAGGGTTAATTTGTTGAAAAAATTATTCTTTCATTATGTTGTGTTAACTCTTATGCATAAATGAGTGTTTCTTGTGTTTTGGATAGAGTAGATCAATGTTTCTTTAGTTTTCTCTATTTAGGCCCAAAACTGCATGTACACATATGCAACACTAAGCATGACACACTAAATCTACTACACAAATAGGGAGGGATTTGTAACTAGAACCAATATATTTAACATGTGCCAAATGGCCATTGAAGGAAAATACATGGATATGCAAGGTATTGAGAGACTAGTTTCTAGGCTTAAGCCATATCCATGATCTATATCCTCAAAACCACTAGAATCCAGTATAATACATATGTATGTAGAATAATTTTTTTGTATCTATTTTCCTTATCTAATTGTTTTAACTTTAAATAGATTTTTAAGTCAATGAAATGGTGAGAGATCACACTATGCCTTTTCTTGTGTGAGATGTAGACACACATTAATTATTTACACCCTTGATTTTATAGGAACATTTATTTTTGTATTCACCCTTTCTAATACCAAACAAAAGAGATGGTGAACTTATCAATATTTATTTCATCATGTTGAAAATTCACATTTTACATCATTCTCCTTATTTTGACCATCATGTGCACTAATTAGAAAATTTGGGGAATTCAAGATTTAATTAGGTCTAAGGGAAGCTTGAAACTTACCAAGTATTGTCTTGTGAGTAATCCACATTATATAATAGAACCCACCAAGACCTTTCAAAGTACTCTATATGTTTATAATTGAAGTGTGAAAGGTTGCAACAGATAACTTAGATTATATTTAGGGATTAACACACTATCTTGTCTCTCTAGAAGACATTTCAACACTAGCAACATGGGAGGTAATTTTCCCACTTTTTTGCCTTTCCTAGTTTGACATATCTAATAGTTGAATGGTTGAGATTTTCACTTTTTTATACCATCACTTTTTTCCTTTCATTGTGAAGCTATCTATTTTATATTAGACTTGAGCCAACAAGAGAACTATTTAAATTTTATAATGATATTGCATCCAAATAGGGGTCAAAGGTAAAAATGTTAAATGAATTTTCTTGGTGGTTTGGTAAAGACATGTAACTGATCCTAATTTAAACCCAACTTAATATCAAATCAAGTCTAGAATTTTTCTAATCAAAACCATCTTATATTTTTTATTTTCATAAGCCATCAAAGGTGATCTGTAGATGCTAAGCCTCTAATGTTTAGTGTGCCATGTATCTTATTAGCTCTTAAAAGCTCCAATTCTTGAAATCAAATAAAAA
Organism: Sequoia sempervirens; assembly: GCA_007258455.2. Lineage (NCBI taxonomy): Eukaryota > Viridiplantae > Streptophyta > Pinopsida > Cupressales > Cupressaceae > Sequoia > Sequoia sempervirens. The sequence continues at coordinate 18,831,095 of VDFB02000363.1, forward strand.
TTGATAATAATTAATGCGTGCAAGATGACACGATGTGCTATGTGAGGTTCATTAAGCCATATACAAGTATATTGGATGTTCTTGATCTAAGAAGGATTGTCATTGAGAGTCTATCTAATAATTAAATATCTTTCCACATAGTTAAAGATCTTGCATGAGTCATGTTAAACCAAGGATGTGTGATGACTATATTTTCTCCATAGAAATATATTATAATATATGAGTCTAGTAAGAGAAAGTAACTATGAATGAAATAAGTTCATTGCTAGTCAAGTAAAGTTTATTAATAAAATTATTGAGATCAAAGTGAAATCTCATTAGAATTGAAAGATAATATTTTCAACTCAACGCTCGTCAATCAGAGTCCAAATTTGATTTTATAATTTAAATTGGTCACATTCTCAAATTGAACTTAAACCTAGTAGATTTGTTGAATATTGAATGTGTTATCCCCATAATTAACCCTAGATAAAATCTAATCCTAGATCACTGGTAAAATCCAACGTTTGAGAGGAAGGTGGTTTATTTGGTTTTCAATGGTGCTAACTAGAGTTCAATTACTTAAAGAATTAGATAGTCTCATAAATTGTTAAAATTATAGATTAAAGTAAATAACTTATAAATATAGACAACTTTGATATCCAAAGTAAAATGTGATACTATAATAGAAAAATGATAATTAATAAACCCAGTTCTATAGATTTTGAAGAAAAAATAATATCAAATTTCTTTTATTTTTATATAATAAAGCATACATTTCTTCTTTGCTAGTTTTTACACTGGAAATTCATTCTTCTCAAGGCTTAGATGCATTATATTTGTTAATATTTTGATAAGATTGATTTGTCTTAATATTAGGTCAAACCCCTAAGATGACATTTGTCAAAATTCCATTTGGTATCTTCCTTGCATTTATATTATTGTTTCCTTGATGGGGACCTTTATGTCCCTTTTGGATTGTGTTTCCTTTTTATATGTCAACCTCATGATTTTCTTAAATATTCAAAATAAAAGTAGGTGATTCATATTGACTTAGACTAGTATCACACTTGTATTGAAATATCTTATCATTAGAATTATAGTTGTCATGGCAATCGTCATTATTATAATATTTACTGGAAATATTTATAAAAAATAAGAAATATAGAAAACCACTTCGAGGGGTGATGTCCAATAATAAGATAATAATATATGAATGACTTGATGATATGATGATATGAGATATTTTTCTTCCTTATTTATAGGGATAACTATATAAGGACATGCCCCTTCATTCTAGTCAAGAGGGGCTAAGGTATTAACTAAGACTAATGTTAAGGTTAACCATACCACAAGTTTTTAGATCCTTATTATACTTAGAAATATATAATATATACTTAGGAATATATGAGATTAGAATCATAACATTCACATGCCCTTCAGAAAAGTTTTGCCCTCAACCCTTAGCAACTCAAAAATATTTTGTAAGAATTGTTCATCATTCCATGTTGCATCTTCAATTGGAAAAATATTCCACTTGATTAGGAATTTTGAGATGCCTCTATGGGCATTCACTTCAACACCTTCCCAAAAGAAATATTTATTTATACAAATTATAGGTATGAAAATATTCTATAATATATTGTTAGGCCCAAAAGTCCTCTCAAACCTTTAATATTTTTAGGTTTTTGTCTCTCTTATTGTTGATGCTTTTTATAGGAAGACATTGGGTGATGATTTCTATAAAAATGCACCTTTTTTCAATGTGAATTTGATTGTATAAAAAGTGTCCTTATGACTCATGCCACATCAATCAAATGGTTGCAAATTAGATTTTTCTGGACAAATTGACACTTGGAGAAAAAAATTGAATTGTCACAAAATGATTCAATGACCTGCATCATTAGGTCATAAAACTTGCACCTCCTTGTCCAAATGAAACCCTATGATGCCATTCTTTTTGGATCAAACAATAAATAATAATACAATATGTTAGAGTAAAAGGTATTTCCTAATTAATTAATTATTTAATTATTAGGTTCCTTTTCCTCTAATTACTTAAGTTTATTTAGGTCATGTTCCTTTTATACCTCATGTTATAGGATGAGGATGCATGTCATGATCTTGTGTTATCCTCACCTAGGGTTTCTAGGTTAAATATCATTTCATAAGGATTTTTTATTGTACAATCATTAAGATGCACATTCATAATGATTCATGATTTTTTAGATCAATATCTCTTGGCCTCCATATCTTTGCTATTCTCTCTTTTTGTGATAGGTGTTTGATTGCAGGCAATCCTTGGGAGTTGTGAAGTTGATTTTTCCCAACTCAAACATTGTATCAAAGCTCTAGACCTATAATCCCCTCTCCTCTTTTTGAGAGATTTTGTGCTTAAGCTATCATTCATTGCATCCTAGAGAAAAAAAAAATCTTCCATTGGATTCAAAGTTGTTGGGAAAGTTTTTCCTTTTATTTGGCCTAATTTGGACTCCAGAGATCAGATCTACAAAGGTTTGAAGCATTTTTTTTCCAAATTTGGAGGGTAGCTACAATTTTAGAGTATTTTGAGCCAAAAATAACCTCACGGTTGCATTCAAGAGGTCGATTCAATGAATTTTGATATAAAATTTGAGTTATTTTGGTGTCAGAAGCATTTGAGGATTTTTTTTTCCAGAGAGGTCTACGACCTCCCCGACACACCTGAAACAAGGTTTTTTTTGAAAAAATAAATAAATATTTTTTTATCTTGCAATTTTTTTTAAAACATAAAATCAAAAAATATTAAAAACCCCTCTTAAAAAGGGTCAGCAGGTTTTTATTTTAAAAGAAATATTTTTTAAAAAAATTTATTGATGGGGGGGTACTTGAGGGTACCGCCCCTGCCACACCATGGCAGGGCAATGACCCTCATGTCCCACCCCTCTGTGGGAGGGTATAGAGGGTACCATCGACAACGGCCCCCTAGGCCCCCACCCAAGGGTGGGCATGGGTAGGCTCTTCCCCCGCCACCCCTCTGGCATATTTTTTTAAAAATATTTTTTAAAACAATTTTTTTTAATATATTTTTTCTTTTAAAAAATATATAAGTTTTTTCCCCCATTTTTTAATTTAAAATAAAAACAAGCATAATATTTTTTTTTCAATGAATGTACCCCCTGAACCTGGAGATTTCCTTTTAGCATAGACTCTAGAATTGGTGGACCTCGACATTTGGAGGTGTTTTTGCCAAATTTGGCGGAGGAGATTATTTTGCCTAGACCAGCCCCTCTCCATTGCACTTTTCATTTTTGCACCCCATCTTCTAGAGGCAATATCTTGGCCATATGGTGACATTTTTCAGTGAGTTGTTTTTTGAAATGGGATAGAATTTCATACTCTTCATAGTGGTACATGGTTTTTTTAGTTTTGGCTCTTCTTTTTTTTTGTTTTCCAAAATTCAGTTTTCTAAGTGTTGTTAATGTGCAATTCTTGTTTTAGAAAATTTGAAAAGCCAGATCTTTTGCATATGGACTAATTTTTGGGTGCCTTTTTTTTTAAGTGCATTATTTTTCTTGTACTTTGTCATTGTGCTTTCAGTTTCCTCATTTTCTATCATAGAATTGTATTTTCAACATGTGGTTCTTTTTGGATATTGTGATCTTCAATTATAAGAATTTTTCATTATGGAAATACACTAAAATAAAGTTTATCTGTATTGAACATGTATAATTGGGATCTTGCACATCATTTTGTGCCTTATTGTACATGCACTATGATATAAAGTGCCATGGGGGGTTGATTTTTTCCTTTGGTTTTCCATCACACCTTTGTTAATTGAGTGTTCCTTCCATAACAATAGTGAATCACAATGATTCTTGCCTCATGCATGTGTGGATTTTGTTTTCACACCCTTTATATTTTTTGGTACTTTTAGTTGCACATTCAAATGTTCTAGATTCTTCTTCATGCACTTCTTTTTGGCATTCAGTTTCAATGGATCAGTCTTGGCTCTCCCTTGTTAGCATTATGGGGGGGTTACTATTGGTGCTAATGCTTCCTTGGTTTCAAATTGGAGTGAGCTATGTATCTAATATTTTATCCTATGTACTAGGTGGATGCAGTGTACATCATTGGTTGGTTACCCATGCATTTTGGTAAGAAGGAGCATTTACCATATGGACACTCACATTCTTATTTATGGAGGCGACCTTCCATTACCACTTGATCAGTTCTTCAAAATTTTGATACTTGTGCCATCTAATTTGAGTAGTGTCCTTGGGGTCACTCATGCAGATTCGTGTCTTCTTAATCTTGATCATCATTTTTTTTATAGGAGGTTCTTCTTTCAACACTATAGCAGTTATTCTACGATAGTGTTTGCAACTTCTTCATGCTTTAGTGGTGTTCCTCATGTTCATCCTTTGTTACTACTCTTTTGGGACAATATTTTTTGGAGGATTTTTATTCCTTCACTTTATTTTGGAGGATTCTTAGTCCTTCACTTGGTTTGGAGGATTCTTCAGTCTTTCACTTATATTTCTCTCTTTTGGAGAGGAGCTTTATCCCACTGGTTTTTCTCCTTTTCTTTGGTTTTGAGAGATATTTTGATTATTTGTATGTATAGGTACCTCACCAGTCCTTGTTTTTTGGGACACATCATGCATTAATATTTATAGTTTTGAGCTTCTCCCTAAGTTTCACTTAAGGGGGGGTGTTAGAGTAAAAGGTTTTCCTAATTAATTATTAGGTTCCTTTTCCTCTAAATGCATAAGCTTACTTAGTTCATATTATTTTTATGTCTCATGTCATAGGATGAGGACACATGTCATGATCTTGTTTTATCCTCATCTAGGGTTTCTAGGTTAATTATCCTTTTGTAAGGATTGTTTATTGTATAATCATTAAGATGCACATTCATAATGATTCATGTGTTTTGGATCAATAGCTCTTGGCCTCCATATATTTGTTATTCTCTCTTTTTGTGACAGGTGTTTGATTGTAGGTGATCCTTGGGAGTTGTGGAGTTTATTTTTCCTAGCTCCAACATGGTCTACTATAGAAGTAAGATCATGAAAAATGGTAGATAGACAACCTTGAAATATGTAAACACATCTTCCACTATGTAAGGGTTTGTAAAAAATTATGTGACAATCTCCAAACATAAACATTGTTAGAATGAGGGAAGTTTAAAATGTGGTTATTGGAATTCCTCCAATCTAGAAATGACTATGTAAAGCGCAAAAACAAAACAAAAATTTCAAATGTGGTTTAAATTCCTATTCATATTGATCTTTTCAGCTTATTTCCATGTGCAATAGTACATTGTATTATTCATGTTGCCACTTCCCATGTTGAAAAATATTATTTACAACAAACAAAATTTCATGCACAACAAGTCTTCATACACCATTTATTTCATCTCAACACCTCTAAACATCTTCTCAAATTGCAAAGTTTCAAGCGCAATAATTAAAACAGATCTCCATATAGAAAATTGTTAGGTGTTTTATCCTCCAATTTCTTCCATATTTTCATAGACACAAGGACAATTAATGCTTTGATACCATTTTAGAAAATGGAAGAGCTTAAAAACTACATATTTAATGCACCATAAATTATATGCAAAGGATATTTTTTTGAATTAAAAAATAATAATTTTCTTAGATGTCTTTTACATTTCAATACATTAGACATAATAAAACCTTTCAATTATCATATCAAACCAATCTACTTACAAAAATAATTAACTTAATAAACTATAAAACTAACATTATTTATTTATTACTAATATACTAAACCAAGATGTAATATAAATCCAAATATAGTATATTTTTAAGAAATGAATTAATTCATTGCCAATAGTGGCATGGTAAGATGGTTAATTTTTTGTGTTTTTATTATTGTCATCAAGGTTCAAACCCCATTGGGGTGTAATTGTTGAGAATTTATATTGGGGATGAGGTCCCCTGTTTGTGACCTCTTCAATTCATAGCTCCAAGAAAAAAACATTTACCCCTCTTAAAAAAGAAAGAAAATAATTAATTCAAATTCTTAATTTCATTTTTTAAAATTAGGTAAGGAAAATTTATATCTAACATAAATGCTATGATAAAATCTATCATTTTAATTTAAGCTCAATATTATGGTAGTATACACCATACTCATCAAATTGGGAGTGATTTGAAATTTCCAAGTAGGATTTTGAGAAGCACAAAGCTAGGGTGCTCAACTATTGGATCCTTCCTCTATATACTTTTAATTTAAACTCAATATTATGGTATTATAGTTTTAAATTGTTAGCAAATCATTGTCTTATTGAACCGCTCTTGAAAAAATTATCTTCCACAAGTATAAACAATGAGGAGTTTGTGTATTGATTACAACTAACTAAATGGATTAAACATAAAGCTCATAATATAACCTTCCTCATGAAAGCTTGAAAATAGACAAACATACAAAACAATATTATGTAACTAATTTTATTAAGGATTGCTATTGCTTTCTCATACAATACTTCACTGACAGATTCTCAAGAATAAGGTTCATATCCCACACAAGAAGAACTTGATTTAAACATGCGAAAGCATAAAAAATCAATCCTGTAAGAAAGGGGTAGATATAGAAACGGTTGATCTAAACATGAGAACCAATTATTAATAATTATTAGGGAAAATTGCAACTAGTGGATTAAAAACCTCATGACCTCCTGCATCATACCATAACAAAAACTCAAGATATCTATTTGTCACTTTAAGGAATGCCCATTAATTTTCAATGTCAATGTGAGTTCTAATTTTGCTTAGTATGCTTAAATACCAGAATGTCAAGTGTCACTATTACATTTATACCTTCAACCATATATGCTAAGGATTTGGGGAACCCATCGTATTCTTACATTTGCAAAAAATTGAAGAGTATAAATTGATATATTTTTCTACCTTCAAATAGATAGATCTAAAGATCTTTAAATATGTATCATTCTTAGAGAGATGCTCCTCTTCCATGACACATGAATTTACATAAAAAATGTATTAGAGTGTAAAATATAGTTTATATTTTTAGTACCCCCCCATAAACTTTATTTTATCACATAACTTAAATAGATGATGGGGGCCACCTATAACAAATAGGTTTGTTAGCTACCCATGTAAAAATAAATAATATTTAACACCAATTTATTCTTGAAAGTATAAAAAATTATCCTTCTTCTGAATAACCTTGATTATTTTTGTCCATCATTATCTATAGTAAGACATTCTTCATAGTTATGTCAATAAATGAAGTGAAGAATTACCAATGATCTTTACAACCAAAACCTACACAGATTTAGCGATGATCTCTATGATCAATTTCAACAATGATCTTTGCAATCAATTTCAACAAATGATCTTTTCGATCAAATCCTTCAATGATTTATTAACGATGTTTACGATCAATTTTAACAATGATCTTTGTGACCAAAACCTTCAATGATCTTTATGATCAATTTCAACAATGATATTTGTTATCAAATCTTTCACAAATTTAGCACCAATATTTGTGATCAACGTTACAAATATTCAACAATGATCTCTGTGATCAATACTTTAAATTTTTAGGTTTAATAATGATCATTGTGGTCAACATTACATCCATTCAAGAATGATCTTTGCGATCAATTGTACAAATTTTAGGTTCAACGATGATATTTTCAATCAATGTTATAACCATTTGGCAATAATCTTTTTAATCAAAAGTGTAACGCCATAGAAAAGTTGCACAATAGAAAACAAGAGATTAGATCATTAGAAGCAAACATGCATGCAATATTATATCTAGAATGCAAATCTAAATTTTAAGAAACAAAGAACATAGGAAAGTCAGAAATGTAAACAAAACTAGAACAATCTCACCAATTTCAAATGTATTTCCATGATTCATCTCGATTGCCCTTCTCCATTTTGCTTGTGTAGTATAATTGCCCTCATATTTTTCATAAATTCGTGCAAGTATAGCCCAAGATAATGATTAGCAAAATATCGAAGATTCAAGACAAAGTGCTCTCAAAAGTCATAAGATTTTGCGAGAGAAATTGGAATGAAGAATGACAAATCAATTTATAGAAAATTGATTATTCGAACGATAGGCCAAGATTGAAAGACCAACAGACGGTTGAGATCGACTGATTAGACATGCGTTCTGATAACTGTTAGTAGTGACATGAGTGATACAAATTAGAAATAGGATTAAAGATTAAATAAATAATTTAATCTTCAGTTCGGCATTCGAAAACATAAGAAATATCTTTGCATGACAAAGATGAAGATTGATTATAACGACTTTTGTTCGAACGCACGCACAAAGTTTAATTAATTAAATAAGAATATTTAATTAATATGCATGTACACGCAATTGAGTTAGAACTAGATGACTAAACGATCTGACAAAGAGATTACTCGAGACAGCCACTCAGACATCAAATGAAGAGTTAACTGAGCGATTAAAATAGATGTCGAGTCGAGTAAAAGTGAATACTTAGATAACTTCACACAATTATCTAAACTATAGAAGAATGCGTTAAAATAGAATTAATGAATTAAATAATTCATTTAATTCAAGACTCGATATTTGAAGAATAATTAAATAAATAAGATTTATTTAATTAAATGATGAAGGGATTTAAATGAATAATTAAATAAAGAATTTATTTAATTATAGTTGAAATATGATAAAGAATAAATTAAATAAGAATTTATTTAATTTGACCACGAAGGATAATGTTAATTAGCAACATAATTAAATAAAACATTTATTTAATTAATTAGATAGAATAAAATAAAAGTGTTAATTAAATAATTAAGATTATTTAATTAAATAGAAGAAATAAAAGAAGATGAATTAATTAAATGATATTTAATCAATAGAAGAATTAATGTTAAGGTGAATTAATTAAATAATTAAGATTATTTAATTAATAGAAGAATTAATGTTAAGATGAATTAATTAAATAATTAAGATTATTTAATCATGACCATGAAGAATAAGAATTATGAAGAATATTGAAGTCGCAGGCCTAAACCAAATTTCGGTGTCTACATTTGCCCCTCTTTGATACAATGTCGTTTCGGCTTTGTGTCAAAGAAATTCGATAAAAACATGCCCCAATAATGCTCCAGATTAGAATAGGTGAAGGTATGCCCCCTCGGGAAAATTGACAAATTTTCAAAAGGTGCAGAGAAATTTGGAAATGCTCCCGATTAGTCCATAGGATAGGCGTAAATGCAGTGGAGTGGACGGAATGGAGTTCGGAACTGGGAGGGATGGGTACGGGATGATGAAAAATGGAAGTTTACATGGCCAGTAGGACAGTAATGCCACCTAAGCCCTAGGTATATATTGGAATAGGGTTGAAAAACTATTCATTTGCACCCACCTAGCTTAGAAATTTGAAAATTTGCTCTGACTTTCTAGCGAGGATGTCTCCAGTTCCAGCCACTCACCATCGCGCATACAAGATTCAAACATTCCAGAGACCAGCCGGCGCGGACTCCCCGGTATGGACCTAAAACTTGCCTTTTGAAATTTTTCATTTTAGCGCATTTTAATGCATTTATGGTAGATTTTGCATATGCGTCCCTTTAGTTAGGAGCTGCATATGCATGCGTGAACGACGCATGTGTATGCGGAAAACCGCATTTGTAATTTAACGCCGATCGATTAAAATAGGTTTCCTGCGGTTAACCGCATTTGTTGATTTTTGCAATGCATTTGATTTTTTGAATTGCATTTGTATTAGAATAGCCGCATGTGTAAATTTAGAAACACATGTGAATTTTCTGCACCGCATATTTTATTTTGCAATGCATTTGAATTTTGTGTGACGCATGTGATTTTATGAGACGCATTTGTAATGTAATGGCGCATATGAAATTTATGAACCGCATGTGTTGAAAAGCGACGCATATGAAAAAGAATGACGCATGTGCAAAAGAACGACGCATTTGCATTTCATGTAGTATAATCATGTTGCACTAGAATAGATAATTGAGGCTAACATGAGGCATGTATAATGTTGTTGCAGGTTGTATTAGACACGATATACACACGGGAGTCTAGACCCACCGCCTTCCAATTCAGAGACAGCTTGCGGCCGCCTGAGTGATGGGCTCTATGGAATTTGGGTTTGTTGCATGTGACCGATATGCCCCAGATTTGGGCAAATCGGGGGCTACTGACAGCGTTATGTGAGAGGTGGCACTCAGAGACATCATCCTTCCACCTACCGACTAGAGAGGCGACAGTGACATTAGAGGATGTGTATAGGATACTTAGACTACCGATTAGAGGCACACAGGTGGTCTATGATACTCAGAGGGGGATCGCTGAGATGTGCAGATATTACCCCCATGCCGACGTTAGAAAACTAGGGGTTGATGACTATGAGATTAGGTGGCGGGTGTTGGCCCAGAGATATAGACAGTTGGACTGTCTAGTAGCGACATTGATAGGCGGTATAGTACTGCCTGACCGCCGAGGTCATGGGATTCCTGTGGGATGGGGGGAGATGTTAGTGGGCATGCTCGAGCGGCGAGTTGTATATGCCTGGGGTTCCTGTTTACTTGGGATGTTGTACTTTGACCTACATGGCATTGCCTATAGAGAGGCACAGTCGATGAGCTGTGGTACCACGCTACTGATGGTATGGGCTTGGGAGCATATTGCTATTTTCAGACCACCTGTTATAGTAGACCTACCTCATGGAGCGCCATACGCCTTTCGTTATGTGGGGGCGACCACACAACATCATATTGGAGACACAGGCTACTTCATACACGCTATAGATACGATGCAGGAGTTCACATGGAGACCATACCTGGGCTGCAAGGTGTGGTCAGATGAGGGTGAGTACTTGCCATTTTGTAGACAGGCACAGTACTTGGTGGGACATACAGTGTCTCATGTACATATTATAGAGCGACAGTTGCTAGACCAGGTTTTGAGACAGTTTGGAGAGGTACAAGATGTACCTCGAGGGAGAGCAGAGTTTGCCAAGTCCTCACGAGAGGTCCTGCTATGGGGGCCAGAGATTCCAGTGGCCACGACAGAGGAAAAGATTGATGGTCTACAGGAACTTCCATGGGGATGGAGGGACGGACTAGCAGACCCAGGGACCACGCCCGAGTATGATCAGTGGTGGGCAGCACACAGGCCGATCCCCTTAATAGACCCAGATCAGCAGGACCGGTAGAGCGGCGTGGGACAGGTCCTAGAGGCAGACGAGGCAGAGGGAGAGGTCGAGGAGATAGAGGAGGCCATGGTGATGGAGGGGATGATGGCAGAGGTGGATGTCATGGAGGCAGGAGAGGGAGGCGTGGTCGGCGGGGATGAGGACCAGCCTTGTCACCGATCCGGGAGGAGGGAGGAGGAGAGGAGGATGTGGCTATGTTAGATGTGGCCAAAGGTGGAGAGGAGGATGTAGCCAGAGGTGGTGAGGAGGCACAACCGGCAAAGGCAGTCATACTAGGTATCCCAGAGATCCCAGCAGAGGGGGAGGCAGGTGCTGAGGAGGTAGGTAGAGAGGAGGCAGAGATTGACGCTCTGGGGCTGTTAGGTGCCTACCAGGAGGACGATGAGGAGGAGGATGATCACGAGAGGGAGATTCAAGATTAGATCCGGGAGGAGCTGGACGAGGAGGAGGATGGGAGAGATAGGGCCCGATAGGATGAGACAGAGGCAGAGGAGCCCGACACAGATATATTGCGAGCCCAGGTTGCCTCCTTGGAGGAGCAGATGAGAGTATTGATGGCCGAGAGGGATGCCTATCGAATGGAGAGGGATAGAGCCTTGATGGACAGGGATCAGGCCATAGCTCGGTGGCAGGAGACTGAGTAGAGGTTCACAGAGCTCAGAGCATTATGCATAGGACCATCAGCTGCGTTTTCCAGAGAGTTGGTCAGATCCGGAGAGAGGGAGAGATACTACCGGGACCTATATGAGGCAGAGGTTCCCCCAGAGAGATGGGCTCCTAGTTTTTCAGCGGCACACAATAGCAGGTCCTATACCAGGACCCACACACGGACAATGAGTACAGAGGGAGTAGATCAGCCACGTAGAGCAGGGCCATATGACAGACCTCCTTCAGCGTAGAGATCTGCGGGTTCACATCATCATTCCCCCACACACTACCGGCATGATGGCAGTGGTAGCTCAGGATAGGGGTACCATTTATTGAGACACTGTATTTTGATCCTATAGCCTGCGGGCTTCCATGTATTATTGTTACATTATGACATTGTGATGTGACACATTTGAGATATATATATATATATATATATATATATATATATATATATATATATATATATATATATATATATATATATATATGATTTTGGTGGCGATTCTCATGATATGCATTTCTATGTATTGATTATGCAATATTTATTCATACATGTGATGTTTATATGATATGCCTATGTGATGGATGAGTATATGTATTTTATGGTGTTTATGCAACTAATGAAATAATGTTGATTCTATATGATGTATGCAATTTATGATTATGGGATGCAATATGATGTGAATATGTATGATGGATACTACATTTATGTTATACAGATGTAATGTGATGCATGTATTTGTAGTTGCTTCGTACATGGAATGCTTATAATATGCTTATCATATGTATGGTTGTTGATGATTATCTATTATGCCATGATGATCTAGATAAAACCTATGCCTGTATGTATGAATGTTTCTAATATGTATGTTGATGCAGGATGATATATAATGTTTTGTGTCATAGGACTCCGTCATAATGCAAGAAAGAAGAACTGTTAGTGCGGAAAGAAAGATCATCAAAGAATGAAGGAGAGAAGATAAATGTTAGTATTAGGAATCTTTGATATTTTGCCGTATCACAAAAGGTATTGCACTTTATCATCATTGGGCGGGACTAATACAAGTGGAGAAAAACACCATGATATGACATAGATCAAGGTGTGCAAAGTCATCCACTTGCTAATAACAGACAGTCGCAGACAAGGATTGTCATTAACTCATACTAAGGACACAAGTTGCCCCAGTCTTTTTGTCAGGACAAACCACAGACAACAAACAAAAGTAAAAGACAGGTCATGAGACGTCATTGCTCCTCTAAATCCTTCATGGGACATCCTTGAGGAAACTAGTAACATGACTCAAAATCAAAATTAAAAGATAGTCGACAGACAATAGTCAAAGAAAATAGAATTCTGATACATCGTTGCTTCTCTAAATCCTTCATGGGACATCCTTGAGAAAGCTAGTAACATGAATCCCAGTCATCAAGTCCAGATAAATGATAAGATAAATAAGCCATAAAGTCAATAAGCCAATAAAATATTTTCCAAAACGTGATCTTGTTTGTTTGATTTGTTTGATTGATAAAAGGATTGATTGATAGAGCCTTATTTCAGGAGATACACATACCAGATAAGACTGTGAGTCTGGTTTCGATGTTATGACTATCTGTATAAGGCATGACAAAGCCTGGTTTCAGAAAGACATGTATCGTATAAGATGTTGAGTCAGACACCATTGATGTGATAACCTGTGTAAGGATATGTTTGATTGTTTGACCTTGTCGATTATGCAGGAAGGACTCATCCTGAATAAGACATAGGTTGACTATTTTGATAATGTCTGTTTCCAAGAAGGGCACATCCTATAGCAGACTGTAGTTGATCTATTTTGATTGTTTTGTTTGGCAAGTTGTTTGATTTGACTTAAAGACATTGCTGACTTGTTCACCAGATTAATGCATGACTTGAGACAATGCGTTGGAAATTAACTGCATGTGATGACAAACCCTAAAGGACTGACCTAGTGCGGCCTCGGGGGCTCATCGATTGATGGCCTTGCCTACATTGTACACGCAGAAACCTCGTAGTTCGACACGACCAATGACCTTGTCATATAGACATATGGATTGACTCATGAATTTATACAGACAAATCTAAACGGACTGACCTAATGCCTCAGGGGCACATCGGCAGATGGCCTTGTCTACGTCCAGTCGCAGAGGCAACATAGTTCGACACGACCAATGACCTTGTCATATAAACATATGGATTAACTCATGACTTTATACAGACAAATCTAAACAGACTGACCTAATGCCTCGGGGGCACATCGGCAGATGGACTTGCCTACGTCCAGTCGCATAGGCAATGTAGTTCGACAAACGACAAAGACTGACAAGTGCGACTGACTCTGACTCTGTTTTTGGATTTTTGAAATGTTTTGATTGTTTTGTCTTTTTGAAGTTTTTTGATGTTTTTGTGTTTTTTGAAGTCATTTTGTGATGTTTTTAGATTTTCTATGGTTTTACGTCTCCAACACAACCAAGTTAAGAACCAATATGACACATGTCAAGTGTTTGCGCCCAGTCGAGTATATAAGACCAATTGATTATGAATAGGGTAAAACGGGGGATATGAAATGCTCTCGATGTCAATCATTCCAAGTTATGGGAAAGACTACCACTTATTATGAATGGTATATACAAGTGATGGACAAGAAGGATAAGGGATATGAATAAGGACTATATACAGGATAGTGGATTATAGACAAGGATAAAGACTATGTACAAAATAATAGTAGACAAAGGAGCAGAGTTAAGCTACACATGGCGCCTGTTTGCCAGGTTTTCACCATGGTACCTATCCAAAGCGCCATCGAAGTGGTTTTCACTATTGGACGAATGATTTGTCTTTACTATTTTCTAGATTATCTAATTTTTTTGGTGTTACCAAGACGCCTGTTTGCCAGGTTTTCACCTTGATAACGATTTTTATGATTTTATGATTTTTTTGTATTTTTGCTAATTAAGACAAAGGATCCCAGAAGCTATGCGTAGAACTTCTTCAGATGCATACTATTAATTGGTGAGGACAATGGTTCCCCTTTAGGAGTAGAGATTTGGTATGCTCCTGATCCAAAAGCGTCTGTAACAACATAAGGTCCTAACCAGTTAGGTTCAAACTTTCCTGGTTTTTCTCTTTCTGCTTGATTCTTTGGGTTCTCCATTAAAACCAGGTCACCAATGTCAAAGTTTCTGTTCAAAACTTTCCTGTTATAGCTACGACAAAGGTGATTCTGATATGCTTGGAGATGGTCTAATGCCTTCTGTCTTCGCTCATCTAGGAATTCTAGCTCATGGAGTCGCAACACTCGGTACTCTTCATCATCAATGTGGCCTTTTAGGGATACCCTTAGGGAAGGAATCTCGACCTCAATAGGCAGAATAGCTTCAGAACCAAATACAAGTGAATATGGGGTAGCACTAGTGGGAGTACGGATACTGGTACGATAAGCCCATAAGGCAAGGTTAAGCTGTAAATGCCAGTCACGACCAGCATCATTGACAGTCTTCTTGAGGATTCTATGGATGGTCTTGTTAGATACCTCTGCTTGGCCGTTACCTTGTGGGTAGTATGGAGTAGAGAAGTGATGTTGGATATGAAATTCTTCACACAGATGATGAACTTCTTGGTTCTTAAATGGGTGGCCATTATCAATGATAATGGATTGAGGGACACCATATCGACAGATGATGTAGTTCAGGATAAATCTAGAAATCTATGTGCCGGTAATGTATGTCATAGGAATGGCTTCAATCCACTTCGTAAAGTACTCAGTGGCAGTAATAATGAACTTGTGTCTATTAGATGATGTAGGGTGGATCTTACCTATGAGGTTGAGTCCCCATTGGGCGAAGGGCCATGGTGACGTGATAGGACAGAGCTCCTGTGCTGGGGCATGTATCAAGTCTCCATGAACTTGGCATTGGTAGAATTTCGTTACAAAGACATATGAGTCTTTTTCCATAGTAGGCCAGTAATAACCCAGTCTCATAATCTTTTTGGCTAAGGTAGGACCGCTAGAATGGGAACCACATATACCCTCATGCACCCCATGCAAGGTTGCTTATGCTTCAGTAGAATCAAGGCATCTCAGTAGGGTGTTATCTAAGGCGCGTCTATATAGGGTGTCTCCGACGATGGTGTATTTGGCTGACTTGCGGAGGAATGTCCTACGTTGGTTATTTGATAGGCCAGTGGGTATGACTTCGGCATGAAGATAGTCATAGATTTCTTTGTACCATGGGGAATCAGGACCAACAATATCACACACCATTTTAGAATCTGGGATATCATAGGCTGGGACCAAAATTTGTTCTACCAAGAACTCAAACTTAGGCACGTTGTTAGGAATGTCAAGAAGTGATGAAATTGTAGCCATAACGTCAGCTGCCCTATTTAAAACATGAGGTACTTGATGAAATTCAACTTTGTCAAAGTACTCTTTAAAGCTATCAGCCATGCGCTTGTATGGAACAAGCTTCTCATCCTTAGTCTCATAATCGTCATTTACCTATCTAATTACTAGTTGAGAATCCCCATATACTTGTAAAATCTTAATTTTGCATTTGACTGCCATGCGTAACCCTGTCACTAGAGCTTCATACTTTGCTATGTTATTAGTGCATGGGAATGCAATCCTGAATGACTTAGGGATGGAATCACCCTGTGGTGTGATAAATAGGATACCAGCCCCTGAACCATGATTTGTATGTGAGCCATCAAAGTACAACTTCCATGTTATGTTTGTGTCAAATGTGAATATGAACTCATCAGGAAAGTCTGCAACTAAGGGATGATCTGCCTGTATGGGTGCGTCAGCTAAATGATCAACAATGACCTGTCGTTTAATAGCCTTTCTTTCTACATATTGGATATCATACTCACTAAGTATCATAACCCATTTGGCCAGTCGCCCTGTTAATGCTGCCTTGCTGAGAAGATATTTCAGAGGATCTATTTTAGCAATCAACATTGTTTGATGGTTTAGCATCTAGTGCCTCAGTTTTTGGGTAGCAAATACTACTGCAAGACATGCACGTTCAATGTTACTGTAGTTGAGCTCATAACCGACCAAGGTCCGACTGATATAATAGACTGCCCTTTCATGACCTTCATCATCATTCTGTGCAAGCAATGCTCTGAGTGATGAATGGGTTGTTGTAATATAAAGAATCAACGGTCTTCCTTCAACAGGTGGCATTAAGACAGGTGGTGTAAGTAAATATTCTTTAATCAGTTGAAAAGCCTCTTCACATCTAGCTGTCCATGCAAAGGGTACTCCTTTCTTAAGTCGATGTTGAAAATGATGTGTCTTGTCTGCTAGCTGTACGATAAATCATCTGATGGATTGCAACCTTCCCTGTAATGTCCTTAGTTGACTGAGATTGGTGGGTGGTGGCATGTCCATGATTGCTTTCACCTTAGCAGGATCCACTTCAATGCCTCGTCTAGAGATGATATAACCTAACAACTTTCCTGACTTGACTCCAAACACACATTTCTTTGGATTGAGTCTCACATTATACTTCTCTAGCCTCTAAAATATCTTGTCTAAAACCTGTAGATGTTCTGCCCTTGTCTTAGATTTTGCAATAAGGTCATTGACATAATCCTCCATAAGAGTGTGCACTAGATCATGAAAGATAGTAGTCATGGCACGTTGATAGGTTGCTCCTGCATTCTTGAGTCCGAAGGGCATAACATTCAGCAATACATTCCCCAAGGAAAGTGAAAGCTCTTAGGTTGGTCTTCAGTAGCAATTCTGATCTGGTTATATCCTGAAAATCCATCCATAAGGGACAACATCTCATATCCCTGTCATGTCAACTATCATGTCTATGTTAGGCAAAGGGAAGTCATCCTTAGGACAAGCTTTGTTGATATCTCTAAAATCGCAGTGCATGCAGATGCCCTCAGCTTGTTTAGTGATCGGTACAAGATTGGAAACTAATCTGCATAGTCGATAGATCTGATGAAACCAACGTCTAACAGTTTCTTGAGTTCTGCCTTAACTAACAAAGCAATCTGTGGGTGCATTTTTCTAAGCTTTTGTTTCACTGGTTTGGCACCTGGTTGTAAGGGAAAATGATGTAGAACAAGTTCAGGATCTAACTCGGGCATGTCAGCATATGACCAAGAAAAATTTATCTGTCTCTGTTCAAAGAAGTGGTGGAACTCTGATTTCTCTTCTGTTGTCAATGATGCTGCCAAATAAACCAGTCAAGGATTCTCTTTTGTGCCTATGTTGACCTCTACGAATTCTTCAACGAGCATGGGTGACTTTTTCTGTGCAACGGGAAGAATGTTCAAACCTCCATCCTTAGGTTCCTTAGAGAGGTTTTCACCTTCGGATATGTCCTTTCTTTTTACTTTTTCATTGTCTAAAGGTGCCTTTTGGTTTTCACCTAGAGACTCATCCTTTTTATCTTGTTTATTCTTTTTCTCATTTTTGCGACTGGAGGGTTGAACAAATTCCCCAAAATATGCTTTGTTGTCCAAGTCAATGGTAAAACCAGCCTTATGATCCCCGTTAGGTATACCTTCTCGTATTCCCAGGAACTCAGCAATTGCTTCGTCGTTCTTAAAAGTGTCTAAGACAGGTGCATCTTGTTGATCCCAATCAATGAGTTGGGGATAAACTAAGGGCATGTCATCGTCGGAGTTATCAAAGTCTAATGGGGTCAAGGTAAATATTGAATTATTCATGTGGTTACAAAAGTCTTGTACCAGGTCTTTTTTGCTCTTAGGTTTGGGTCTAGGTGGATGAATAGGTGGGCCTAATGCTAAGGTTTGACTATCGGAAATAGGTGGCTTAGGTTGCCAAGAGGTAGGATCAAGTGATTCCCAGTAGTAGTGTTTAAACCATTCCTCTTTTGTCATTTTCTTTGGTGGACAGGAATTCAAGGGATTTGGAGAGGAACTTAACATCAAGTCAAGTTCTCCAAATAATTTGTCAAGGTCCATGGAAGAAGTAGAGGACAACGATTCCCACTCATAATCATTAGAATCAGGGAAGTCACAATGATGTTGGTCTACTGGTTTGTGAGATGTCTTAATATCGTCTAAAGCACGTATTTCCTCAAGTAAGGGTAACAGAGTACTAGGAACACCAATCTGAATTAGTTGAAACCCTATCCCTACTCCTTTTGGCCACTAAGAAACAAATATTGGTTCAATTCTGCCATCTTGGTTTAAGCCTAAACCACTTTGTCCATCATATCCTTTTCTTTGCATGATTCTGAAACCCTTTCCATATAGACTTGTAGGGATATGAGCAAGTAAAAGGGGTTCCTGATTATCTTCCTTATACAGCCAGGAAGTGACATCTTTTGCATCTACAACCTCTTTGCTTAATTCACCCCATTTAGTGAAAGTTGTTGTGGGAGGAACATGTATAGTGATCATAGACTATACCCTACCTGTAAGAGGTAAATCATATGACTTAGGAGGAACCAAATGGCTAACACAATAAGAAGTCATGTAATATTCTCCACAACCCTTGTCTTGGATCTCAACCCTAGGAGTGGCAGGGAGTGAGGGTGAAACAGATGTTCGAGTGAGTGTGGACGGGTCAACATAAGAAGATGGATTAGACGATGAAGCCTCTTGGTTCACTGGTACTTGACGTTGGGGGATCTCTTTTAGATTGGTGCAATACTGAAAAGGATCAGGATCACCATCTATGGTTATTTCTGAGCCATTGTAAGGGAATTTAAGACACTGATGATACGTAGAAGGGACTGCCTTCATGGCATGAATCCATGGTCTACCGAGTAGAAGGTTATAAGGAAGGGTGAGATCCAAGACCTGGAATTTTGTCTCCATCACCGCAGGACCAATTTTGATAGGAAGTGTTACTACCCCCTTTGATTTGCATTCCTCATCATCATAAGCTTTTATGAAAATACTTTTGGTCGTGTCTACGCATGCTTCTGAGATACCTAATGCCTTAATCAGTTTTAAAGTGCATAGATTTAACCCTGCTCCTCCGTCTACCAAAACTTGTCTAACCTTGGTGTCATCAACGAGGACTTCCAGGTGTAAAGGGTCATTATGGTTTGTCTTTTTAGTGGAATAGTCTTGTTTAGAAAATGTGGCATGGTGATTATTGGTCAAGTAGCCCACCATTTCCTGGAAACGATTGAAATCTAGATCATTAGGGACCGTGGTATTCTGTAAAGCTTTATCAAGGATAGATTGATGCTCAGGAGAAATACGCAACAATTCTAAGATTGAAATTTGGGCTGGGGTCTTCCCCAATTGGTCAAGTAGGTTATATTGTAACTTGGAAGGTTGGGGTGTTTGCTGTGATGGAGGGCCTTGGATAGTGAACTTAATACGATGAGTATTGACTGCACATTCATGATTAGCATTGATAGTAATGGTATTGATGTTTTCATCAGTGACGCGAAGGCAATGAATGATTTTGCCACTATCATAATCATGTTTGATACTTGCATAATTGGCTGACATATTGGTCTTAGTACTCAAATTGGGGACAGTTCCTTTCCCATGGTCATGTAGTGGGTCTAAAAAGACTTGATGATCAGTGTTCGATGTCTTTTGTTTTTGTCGACTAACTTCAATAATTCTCCTTTCGACAAGATCCTATATGATATTCTTCAGTTGTCGACAGTTTTGTAAGTTATGCCCCTTAGTCTATGATAGTCACAAAAGGCATTGTCATCCCACCAAGCTGGTTTAAACTGTCTTGGATCGTATTGTCTTGGTTCCTACAGCTGTATGAGGTTATGTTGTAGCAATTGTTTGAACATCGATTCAATGGGTTCCCCTAAGGGAGTGAACTCACGTTTTTGAAATCTTCTCGGTTGTGGACGTTGAGTATTTTGGACCACACTAGGAGGTTGATTGACAACATTAAGCGTGTTGGAAAAAGTATGAGGTCCTTGTAACGTGAGGAGGGGTCCCACCTGTAGCTTTTTAGCATCAACCACCCCATCATTGGTGACATTTTTGTTGCGAGACCAAAATCTATTTCTGTCAGTGGGGGTGTTTTGTACGATTGGGTTTCTATTGGACATTGATGTCTTGAGTTCACCCTTTTCAATGAGGTCCTTCTCTATTATCACCCCTTTTTCCACTAGTTCCGAGAAAGATGTACAACAATGTACCCTTAGGTTACTCCTGAGTTTCGCATGAAGGTTTTCTTGAAACATTGTAACTTTTTGTTTTTCGGGTATCTCGACGGGACACCGACTAGCTATAGTCCTCCATCTCTGGAAGAAAGTGATGAATGTTTCCCCTTCGTCTTGCGTTGTGTGACACAAGGTTGCTATGTTTATCTCATGATCTATGTTGAAGGCGAATTGTTCCACAAATTTCTCAACCAGTTCACCCCAAGATCTAATGCTGGAATCTAGACTTGAAAACCATTCCAGTGCAATTCCTACAAGACTTCATGGAAACAGCCTCATAAGATATGTGGGATCATAAGCGACATCTATGCATATGGTAAAAAATTCCCTGATGTGTTCTATTGGGTTTCGTTTGCCATTGTACTTCAAAAGATTGGGTATGACATATCCGTGAGAGAAAGGGGTCATGTACAATGATCTATCAAAAGGGAAGGGGCATATGTCCTTTGGTGAAAATGATTTCTTAGTTGACACCGACATGTTATCCATTTGGGTTTGCAATGCCTGCATTTGTGTTTGTAAGACGTCAACTTAGGTCAAAGATGTGCTAGGAGGATTATGCAGATCCGGGTATGTATTCTGAAATCCAAAGCCTTGTGATGGGTTTTGATTAAATGTTGACATATGAGGTGGATTTGGGTTCAGAATGTTGGTAAACGTGCTTTGGTCAGGAATCGGCATAAATTGGTGTTGACCTAAGACCTGTGTAAATGGATTCTGAGTACCACTTTGGACAAAAGGATTCTAATTCAGAATTGATGTAAATTGGTTTTGACTTGGAATCTATGTGGACAGATTTTGCCTACCAATCTGTGAAAAGGGATTCTGATTCGGAATCGATGTAAGTGGATTCTGCGTACCAGTTTGGGAGAGTAGGTTCTGACTCAAAAATTGTGTGAATGGATTCTGATTGCCATATTGGAAGGAGGGAATGCCCCCTATTTGTGTAATCCGTGGTATAGTACTAGTGACTTGAGCACTAGGTATGGCCATCGACTATGGTATGGCACTCGTGATACTAGCATTAGGTGTAGTCATTGACTGTGAACTTGTGGCACCGACATAAGGTGTAGAGGCTAAGGTTTTAGACCTTTTATTCCCAACAAGAGGACCAAAGGGAGTGGACGATGAAGCCCCTGTAGTGAAATTAAATCCCGATGTCATGCTAGATGTACCAAATGGGGATGTATGGACTGTCGTACTCTGTGTAGACGTGCTAGATGGCATAGTCGTGCTGACTTGAGGTATAGTAGTACTAGTAGTCATAGTATTTGTCCCTTGTGTAGGTTGAGTTTGTAAGGTACTGATATCAAATCCTGGAGGTAAAGTAGCACCTTCAGCTAGCAATTTGCCTAAAAATCATTGACGATCATTTGCTAGGTACTCATCTACAAAGAGGCAAACTCGGTCCCAGGCGTTCTCTCATGTCCTCTTACCATAATATGTCCTTGGAGTGTTTCTAGCAGGAATTTTTCTAATAGAGTTTTATGAGGTCTTGAAGAAAATGGATTGATAAACTCGTTTGGGTTCGACATGTTTTCTCTCTCTCTTCTCTTAGACCTAGTTTCAACCATGTAATACAAGCTCAATATGCGGGATATGCAAGACTATATCTTATGAAATGTGCTGTGACTTGGGGTCTATGTTTTGGGGATTTTCAGATGTAAAATAAGGAATATCCTAGGGATGTGACATTATTAGTCTTAGACTCTAAAGATGCAAAGTCTAAGCAAGACCCTAAAGTGATCAATTCCATAAACCTTAAGACGAAGGGACCAACTACCTAAAGTCTAATCAAGGTGTCAATTTAGTGAAGTCAAAGAACCAATGTAGGACAAGGATCAAAAGACAATTTTGAGTTTCCTAAATAGACTGATGAGCTAGGATGACTCTCTGTAGGACAAAGTATAAGATATTAAGACTAGGTTCAATGACAAATTTTGTTGACACTATGACTTTTCTAGGGTATAGATGGTGGAGTA